>CABFWB010002037.1:104054-126350 GCA_902151455.1 Timema bartmani | reverse complement strand
TTCTCAGGTGACCTAGCTTGGCGCTTCTGTCAAGGTGGATATCTTGGGTCGGGCTACATATCATCCATACTGTGTATTTAACAAACAAGTTAAAGGTACCAACTCATGTAACTTTAAGATCACGCAACGAGGATAAGGGTCTGCGACAGCAACCCGTAACTCGCATAACAAATCAGCCAGGACTACCCATACTTGTCATTGACTCAAATTGCGGGTGGGGTAGTTTGGGCAACAGGGGAAACCCTTAATACAAGAACAATACTAAGCTATGTATGTTATTACAACATTAAAACACGTGTCTACAAATTATAAAGAACAGTTGTAATGAACTTTTCATTATCTTAACACATATAATGAATACATAATTAATATAATACAATAAAATATTTATTCTCTCAAACTAAGATAATTATTAAACATGACAAAAGTTATGATTTATTTGATGTACTCATTTCCCTTTAGTTTCATAATCTGATAATATAACATGTATATAGTTACTAAATAAATAAGGGTATATAGAAAATAATATTTAAAATATTACTCTTTCTATTATTTCTTGCGTCTCACAATTAATTAAAATTATTATTAGACATTCTTTAAATATAATTAACATTTAATATAAATCAGCTTTAAAAAAATTATTTCAAATATACTGAATATGAATATAAATTACTATTTATGCCCTCACATGTTATTTTAAATAAACTTAAATCAAAAGGGTTGAAGATATTTTTACTCCTGGTTGACAATGAGGAAAGGATTTGACATGTTTCGAATCCTGAAAGTATCGGCTGAGGGTGGGCTTCCAATCTTCTCCTGAAAATGAATATTAGTGAATCTCATAAAAATGCACGTTGTTATGCATCTTTAGCCTAGTATAAGAGCATCTTTAGCCTAGTAAAGCGGTCCCAAACACATATAAAGAATATACTTGATTTTATTAATTCTATGCTGTGCACAAAAAAAGAGTTAATATCAATATAATGTGTATGTAATTTGAACCTGTTGAATAATATAATAAATAGGCTATTAACAACTTAGTATGATTTGATAGGGTTTATAAGAGTATTAAATAGAATAAAGGCACCATAATTCTTTTGTAGAAAAAATTGGTAGAAAAACCAAACCCATTACCGGTCTAAATCAACTTTATTTTTATGTGTGAATGATAAATTATTTTGTCTGTGAATTTGACTTCCATACTTATCTCTAATCCGTAAGGTCAGAACTTGTGTTTGAACCCCCGACCGTGTGTAGCTGTAATTATGAAGTAAAGTTTAATATCAATCTATTAGCAAATGTGATTTTTTTAAATATATTATACCTGTATACATTATCGCCTGTTAAAATGTATTGTACAGCCTATATTTTTTTAAATCACCCTTTTCATCCTGCCCTATATGTATGTACACCAGCTCTGAAGCTACAGAATACAAATACAAATATGTAATAGTGGTAAAGATTACAAATATATTTATGTAAATATCTCTATTATATTGACTATTTGGAAAGCATCTCTTTAGTATATTCATTGACAAAATTGTATGTACAAGTAGGAAGCCCAAATTTCATCCCCTTCGGTTTCTCAATTCTGCCACTAAGAACGCTATCGGTGCCAACATGACGTGTGTGTAGGAGAAGGCAAACAGAGACATTTGTGAGCGTTTAGTGATCCAATAAGCTTCTGTTTTGATTTTACGAATATTTATCGTTTCCTTGGTAAGGTGAGTTCTTTCAATGTCATTATTAGTAGTCCTTTACGCTTAGTGTAAGCGTTGATTTTATATTATCTGAATGTCATTGGCTTGGGCACGTTGTCAATTGAAAGGTGTGTGAGTTTTGTGCCAAAAAACTCACTTGTTGAAGAGGTAAAAGTCACCATGTTAGTTTAAGTGTTGTTCCTAATTTTGTCCCCTTTCATGTTCCTAATCTCGTCCCCTGGATGAAATTAGGAGCTCATACCTTCAGTGTTTGTTTTGTTTTTCAAAAGGGACACCAGAAAAATGGGGTAAAGATTCAATGAAGATAACGATTGGTACAATGCACAATAAGAAGTTATATAAATAAGATAAGCCAGCAAGCTGTACAGTGTTCTTAGGGAAAATATGAAACAGCATGTTAAATAAGGAGAAGGCTTGAGTGGAGAACAGTTAGTTGAAAAGAGAATACAATGAAAACTAGTTCTGACAACAGATTTGGAGGATTGACTGGTTGGAAATAGTATTGAAATGAATAAGATTTTTATGGTCTCACAATGAAAGATTTACGGTGCACAGTAAGGCATTAATGGAGAAGTTCTTGAGTCTGGATAGATTATGGCCAACTTGTTTGAGAAATAATTTCAACACTTTTTGTTGACTACAAAGATATCAAAAGAAGATCCGGTTGTTTTAATTTTAGGCAGGCATTATTCGTACACAAGCAACGTCAACGACATGGATGCTGCACGTGAAAATGGCGTTTCAACTGTGTGTTTACCCCCGCTCCTTTATTCAACAGCGAAAATTCAACCATTCTATGTTGCATTTACGTTTCCTTCCAGGAGTTTTTATGCTTGAGCAATTGAAATTTATTCTGAAAATTAAAAATTACGCCTGGACACGGGAATCAAACCCGGAACCTTTGGATTAACTTTTCAATAGCTTCGGATATTTGATTCCTAAATTGGAATTTAGGTGCGTAACCATCCTGGTCGTAAAGTTAGCTGGACTGTTCATTGAAGCGTATGATGTGCTGCAGACATGAAAATTTCTTTCAATGGATTTCTCAAAACGGGGATCATTTCTTATAATCTAAATGTGTTTGGCACTGAGGATTTTTTTATGCATTCTCAGTTCCTAATCGATCATCAGGAATCAATAAGATTACCCATTAACTGTCCTGCAGACCAACCATCAACAAACAATTAGTCCGAGGACCAGCAGCCCACAGTCAGTCCTAATGACATCATACAAATTCCAGTGATCCAGCCACCAACATCTGATCAAAGAGGTTCAGCAACCAATGTTCCATTCTATCCCCACCAAAGAAAAATTGAAGAGGCCTCTGCAAAGAAAAAGGCTCCAGATAAGAAAAAACTTTAGCTGCCCAAGGGTGAAACTATCCTCCAGAAATACCAAAGCAGAAACGACCAGCGACAATGATGACATTCAATATGACGACTCAAATGATGAAATAAAAAGGAAGGAGGATGATGATGCTGAGTGGGAAAATTAATCCACAAATAGACATGGTGAAAAATTGATCCACTACATAAAATGTTTCACATGATTTCATAAAAGATACTCCGGTGCCAAAAACCATATTAAATTTATTTGTGATACTTACGTGGAATGCTAAACGCTCATCTTATAAAATTATGATAAGGTTTTATTTTTCAAATAAACTTAATATTATTTCTGAGTTTGGCTACACCATTTTTGGTATTGCCAAAAGTGTTTATTTTTTACATTATTTTTTATGTATTATTATTCAGGTGATTTGGTTTGGTTTCCAGGTGAAGGGATAGTTAACGAAGGTTATGTCAAATTTTGGAGCTCTTGCTTCAATTAATAGGTCTCCAAGTACGAAAAAGTGACTAGGGGACGAAATTTGATTCACATTCTTGTAGCTCAGTGGGTAGAGTGGGCTCTTCAATGGTCACATGATCTACCATCACAATATACAGGATGGCTTATTTTATTATGGGGATATTTAGATTCAAATACAGGAATGTTGTACTGAGGGTGATTTTAGTAAATAGTTTCTCACCCACGCAAATGTGGGTACATTTCGTCAAAATTATCTTAATTTCCCTACCAATTAGTGGGCATAATTTTCAGATTGCTTGAACGAGCAGTAAAACCAGGTGTAAAAAAAGTATATAATTCCCTATTTCAATTTATGGTAGCTTTAGTGGTGTTATAAACAATTTAAAAAATGTTTTTCTCACAAATGAACTTTTGTAAAATATTTTAGAAAATAAAAACATATTTTTCACGGTCTATATTGATGACACTCTACCGTTCTTATAAGTGTTACTTCTTTGGATAATATATATATCAAAAGTGTTTGATGCAAATCACAAGACTTGATGTATGAATACATGTAAGTAGATCTAGAAGCTTTCAAATATGTCCATTCCTAGAAACTTAGGGTATTTAAAGTATATGGATAATTCTTTATATTAAATTGGTAGCTATCTAGACGTTACCTTCCCAGACCTATTTAATTTGTATCCATTACTATGATAAATATAATCAGTGTGTATAGAAAGTGAACATTAAATACTGTAAAAAAAACTACTTGAGCGTATCTCTGTTTTGGTCGTCTCTCTAATCACTGATTTAGCCCTAATAACGATTTTAGTCTGGCGCTGTAAAATAAGCCACGGGTGTTCTCGTTTATAGGCCAATCCTAACATTGCACTGGATGGACGCCAAACATTACACACACACATACATATACACACCCCTTTTAAACATACACACTCCCTCCTAGCGTTCCCTCAAGTCCCTCCTAACCCTCTCTCAAACCCCCTTACCACCCCTAGATCACATCACTTTTTGTTGTAGGTTTATCTGGGATTTATTACGTACAGCTCGATAAAGATTACATTTAAAACATGGCAAATGTCCGTCATTCCAGGCGCTTTGCCAATGCGAGCTTAAATTTAATACTTGAAGCCAGTGGTGTGTGTGTGTGTGTGTATGTGTGTGCTTATTTTAGGATCAAGTACGCACATACAGTACGTATGTAGTGAGCAGTATTTAATAAATTGTAATCCACTATCCTAATTTAATTCGACGCCACTCGTTTATGAAATAAATAAACATCATTCATAGAAAACGTACAGACAAAAATTTATGAAATTTGTTTTCAAATAAAAACAAAACTACCCAATGTGTTTGAGATATTAAAAATATAAATTGCCATTCATTTTAATGGAATTAGATACTTAATTTGGTTGCGTGTACCAAAAGAAAGTAGCGAGGAATATTGCGCATATATTGACTACCTCGTAAATTGAAAAATCAAAAGATTAAATTAGTTGATTGCTTTTTACAAAATACAAAAATGTCATTTAAATTGTTTTGTATTTATATGAGCAAAAGTAGATTATAAAGTTAAGTCGAGCAAATTATACTAAATTCAATAAACCAATCCACGTATAGACCTAGAATAAACTCACCCATTTGTTTTGAAAAGCTCCCAATTATGGAAAAAATAAATATGGACAGTTTTTGCAATGCTCGTTTGTGATTTGGTTTTCAGGAGTGATTAACTTTTGAAAAACAATTAAAATAATTTTTAATTATTTTTTAAAGCATTCAATTTTAATAAATAAATAAATTGCTACCCACATCGGTGGTATGCAGATGGACTAAGTGTCAGACTTATATATTACATTTGGTTTGATGATGATGGGGAGGTCGCAACTCGAATTTCATTTGAATGTAATAGGGAAGTATTTCCTGAATTATTTTCAACTCTTTTTCTACATAAATGTGGGAACATTTCCAACAAATTCTATCATCCTCATCCCTATTTAATAACGTACTTAAAGTGGCTCTAGCCAGAAAGGGTAACAAGACGTGGTCGAAAGAAAGAATAAAGAAGCACATACAAAACATTATATTAAAAGTAAGTTGATGCCCTTCACATCTATTCGAGCTTTAACTATTTTTTTTACATCCACCATGGTTTCCAGCTTGTGGCCTGGGTCAGTTTTTTTTATTCAAGCCATATAATTATTTTCCCACTACCAGCTTGCTAGGACTGTCATAGCTTCATATGCCTTATAATCTAACTTAAGACTAGAATAGGTACAACATCCAGTCCCCGGACGTTAATTCATCACTGCGAAAGGGTAAACCAATATTTCACCCACGAAAAATTGTTTGGCCATGCTGGGAGTCGAACCCAGGACCCTAAGCTCAGTAGACAGACATGCTACCGACTGGGCTAAGGTGTCTAATTCTTGTCTATGGCTGATTATCACAAGGAGTAATGGGACTGGAATAAGATAACATAACCTTAAAATTATTATATTCTTCAAAAATTTTTGGGAATTAAAACTGCAAAAACACTGTCTTTTTTCTCGCGTCCCTTCCATACCACCTTAAATAACGTGGAATTTCTGTACATCTACAACGTGTCTCAGCGCTCTGGTCCAAGGCTCCCTCAAGGTAGTCATGCAAGGAATACAATGGAAGGTCAGTGTTTTTGACTTTTTTCAATAGCAAAATTTGTTTTGATCAAAATAAATCAAATATTCCTTCCATGCCAACATTGAGTTTAATTTTCTTCACAAGGTGATACCAAAAGTTCTTGAATATCTCTACAGGATGTCCTGTAATTTAATGAAAACTTTTTCTCTTTATTTAAAATGTTTTTTTCAGATAATGATATTGTGCTCCTGACAAATATTCATCAAATGTTGATATCGCTGTGTAAAGAAAAGTTAGCTCTATATTTGTAGTACTAACATTTATTTATTTTGACCAAAAAAAGGTAAGCTATAAAAACTGCAAAAGCACTGACATTTTCTCACGTGTTCTGAATTCTAACCTCAAGCCACTCTTCCGGTATAAATCAACAGTAAGTAATCAAATAATGTATTTTATTATATAGATTACTAAGTATGGCTTATATATAAGCAGATATACTGACAGCTTTACTTGTACTCTATATTAAAATACTAGACAACATTTTACGGCCATCTTATCGGCACTGCAGCGAGAAGATGAAAATTCATAAAATGTTAATATTATATTGAACATTTCTACAATCATCTGATGGGCACTGCGATGAGAAGACAAAAAGCAGTCTAAAGCAAACGAGAACGAGTTATTTACTGGTGTTTACAAGGAAAGCTCGACAAAGATTTCTTCGGCTAGGGTCCCTCTTCCATTGTTCGGATCCGACCCAAAAGAGAGCGCGCGGAGTGTTCCCGTCTTTCGTGTCTGTCCACACACAATCCAGAGACCATACAAACTGCGGGCGGTCCTATACAGAGAACAGGCGCTGGCCAGATAATTCTCCTCCGGGCTGGCGGTGGATAAAGGGAGAGGGGCGATGGGGCGGAAATATATTGACGGGGCTTCGCCCGAAACTGTGAGCTAGTAAATCGTCAGGGGAACCACCGCCACAACCACCATCAACCCTCTCCGATAAGACATGTCTATGCTACCTAATTCATGGCTTCACACACAGAAACACACACAAGCACGATATGAGGAGAGAGGGAGATAGAGAAAGAGTATTTGGGTGAATGGAGAAGGGGGAGAGGCGGTATTGTGGTGAGGATGAAAGGGTGCGGGTAGGAAGAGAAGTTAAGCGCGGGCCGCACAACCTTCCAGCCCTCTAAGCGTTTGTTTTATCGCCTGGTCTATCATAATTGTTTCTCCATCAACTACGAATGAGACAGGCGGATGGATAGACAGAGGAGAAAGGTGGGTCATAAAGGGACAGAGGATGGTTGGAATTAAAAGGGGGAGGTGGGGAAGATAGTGCCAGCCATTACGTTTAGAAATGGCAATACATGTCCGCGAGATAGATTAGGAAAACGCCAAAACGCGTCCACATGATGGATGGGAGTTCCCCTCCCAAACTCCCTTACACTCCGTGGAGAGGAAATTCCACAGGTTTGTCCTTTTTCTGAGGAGGCTAGGATATAAAGAGGGGAGAGGGAATATGTGACGCTCAATGGGATGGAAAGACACACGAAATTACTTTTCTTGTGCATCGTTATAGGAACCACACTAGAGTTTACGTTAAAACCACAAATTAATATGTATAGTTGGATTCAAATAATTCAAGGGTTATTTTTAAATAAAATATCGAGCTCAAAGCAAAGCCTAAAACACTTGAAACAAATTCAAATATATAGATTTTTGTAGTCATAAAGAATACTTTTAATTTCAAAATTATTCATAAAGGTGGGGATATAGAGTACGCGAGAAAGGGTGAAAGTTTTTGCAGGTTTTATATCAAATTTTTTTTTTTTTNTTTTTTTTTTGGCAAAATAAATCAAACATTTCTTGAATATCTGTCAAAAGTTTCCTGGAATTTAATGACAACTTTTTCTTTTCATTTAAAAAGTTTGTCATCTAATGCCTTTATGCTCACGATGGATATTTAAGAACTGTTGCTGTCACCATGAGAAGAAAATTAAACTCTAAGTTTTTACCGAAGCAATTCTTTATTAATTCTTGCCAAACAACTATTTTGCTTTAAAAACTGCAAAAACACTTGCCTTTTCTCACGCTGCCTAATTCTTTACCTTTAAATGCATCAGATAAAGAATAAAGTTTGGAGAGAAAACCAAAGAATGTATTCGAAATTATGCTATGCCTCTAAATTTAACTTTATACATTCCTACGTTTAATGTATTATTTTAATCTTTAGTTGGTGTTAAAATACTTTCAAGTAGCTATTCTAAAAATGATTATAGTGAAATATGTCATATTTAGTTACATATTTCATATATGATAGTAAAATAACGACGTTCTCTTCTCTCTTCTAAGGTTTTAGAAGATGTAAGATTTATTGTGGGTGTTGAAGTTGAAGTTAAGGAGATTTGGCTTTCAGTTATGACAATCCAAAGCTTCGCAAGCACCTACAAATCATGTGATCTGCAGCTGTATCCTTTGAAATATAATAGCAATACTCATAGAATAAAACTTTTCCTAGCACGGTGTTTCAGTAACCATTTGAGCCATACGCTTAGAATAAAACTAATAATATAGTAAATTAATGTTAACAGTAATACAAGAAAAAAAGGTTGTATTTTACAAAAGGTCGTTTTGCGAAAATCGTACAGTAGCTACGTATTTTTGAATTTCCACAAAAAATACCCCTACGTTTCTACAAATTACTGAGCCATATTTTTAATGCCACATTAAAAATGCCTTTAGGTTTTAAAAAAAGGCAATAAAAATAAAATTTGTTTCAGCAATGGTGACTACTGGATGAATGTATTTTCATTTTTAAGGTTCTTATACATGCGATACGACAATAGCTAGTGAGTGAATATTATTCAACTAATTCGGTGGCTGAAGCCCTAAGGTCTTACTATCGCAGGAAACTAGACTGTTGAAGACTGGAAGTTCAGGGATCGAATCCTTGTCGGGTGTGCTAGGGTTGGTTTCACCTAAATGCTTTTTCACTCTCCCTCCAAGTAAATGCGGGTACACTTCCCATTTCCTCTAATTTCAATCTTTATCATCCCTAATACATTAGCGTAATTAGTACATTGACGTATAACCCAAACGGGTCATAAGACGTGGTAATAATATCTATAAAAATATATTTAAATAAATAGATTGGTTTACATTCATTTGACAGGGTTAATCAGTTTAAGTAATAAGAAATAATTTTTACAAGCAATAACAATATTAAAGTGGAATTATTAAAAGAATACAGTTGGTTGCCTACTTTCAAGAAAGTAAAATTTAAAATATATACAAAACAACAATTTTACCGATTGCTCTCCATGGGTGTGATACGTGTTCTCTCCTAGCATACGTGACTAAAACAAATTTAGGGTGTTGGAAAACAAGGTGCTAAGGAAGATGTTTGGTCCAAAAAGATATTAGGCTACTGTGGAGGGGATCAGGTTCCATTGTGATGAGTTACATATCCTGTACTAATCACAAGACATTGTAAATATAATTAAGTCCCTTAGATTACTGTGGCAGGTCATGGGAGATTCTAAAAACGTGTCCAGGAGATTGACTGGCGAACTCAATGGGAAGAAACCATTAGGAAGACCTAGACGCAAAACGGAGGATAATATTAGAATTGACCTGAAAGAGATAGGGTGCTATGAGGTGGACTGGATATAACTAGCGCAAGATAGGAATAGGTAACGTACTTTTTGTAAGTGCGGCAATTAATTTCGAGTCCTAATGCCATAGAGTAAGTATATATAAATATATCTTTATTTATTTAAATACACATACAGATATATTTATTTAAATGTATAATATATATTTATTTATTTAAATGTATAATACATACTTATACAAACATATACAGTATATTTATATAAATATATATAAATACATATATTTTATATAAAGACGAAAGCCCTGACTCATTGACTTATCACTATCGAGCCTCTGGACCTGGAATCTTGAGATAAGGCAAGGAGGTACCTTTCAGGTTTTGAGTAGCCGATAAAAATGGGTTTTGCGATATTCAACCCTGAATGGGGTAAAGTAGGGTTTGGAATATTTTGGTCATCAGAAAAATGTGATATATAAGACGGAAATCTGAAATTAAGTATGAAGTTAAAAGGATTACTTCATATAACCATAAAAATTTAAAAATTATAGATTTAAAAATAAGGCCTCTAAAAATAGGGAACTGGCTATAGCTAATTCAAAAACCCTTTTTAGTTGTGGTAGAAAATTAAAATCTGGTAGACAGCTAGAGAGACGAATGTAGATGAGATGAAAGGAGGAGTTAGGAAGGGTGGCGGCTTGTGGTGGCTTAAAACTTCCAAATACTAATAAAATAACTACTTGTCAGTGTGACATAAAATTGAATAAATTAAATAATAATATAAAAGTATAAACATTTAAAACTTTTAAAGGGGACACCGGGAAGGAAGGGATGTATAAACAAGAAAAAACTTTTTTATTTGTTGAAAAAATGTAACTAGGCAGTCAGGAATAAGGTCTACTCCATAAAACCATATAACTCTTAAAATTTATGTATCTAAATGGTATTTATAAAAATAGTGGAATTGGACTAGGGATATCTAAAATATATAGAAACGACTACTTTACAGCGTGATAAGAAACTGAAATTCGGTAGGAAAGTAAAAGGACACTCCAAAATACCATAAGAATTTGAATATTTTAAATGTTAATCAAAACCTTGGAAAATCAGGTAAAGTAGTGTATAAAAAACACATTGTATTTGATAGAAAATTTAAATTTAACATGCAATTACTGAGGACTTAAACAAGATTTTAGATTTAGATTTTAAACAAAACAGGTTTATGTATTGTTAGTTCAAGCCGTAATTGAAAGCCGTTGAAATTCAAGTGGTGGTTTGAATCTCATCAGAAAATGAATTTTAGTGTTCACGTCGTGAGAAAGTAGGCTAAGTGCAGGATCACATTGAGTGGAACCAAAGTTGATAATAATAGGCCCATATCTGGTGGTTTTTTTTACTTCACGCCTTATTCTCTATTCGGACTATCCAGATATATACACTGATGGAGTTGTATTAGAAAGGTAAATTACGAAGGAAGTTTAAATGTATTTACGTAGAGAGAACGTGGGAAATAAACTAAGAAAAGCCTTTTAAGTACAACCTACCAGGATTCGAACACTGACTTCCTTGTCTTCAGCATATCAGACATGACCATGCTGACACCTTTGCCCGTGTACCCAAAAGTTTGGGTCACGCTTATGTTAAAGAAAATTTTAATAATAGCAATTTTAATAATATTAATTTATGTACACTACGTTATATTACTGGTTCGGGCTATCAGCAACAACAACAACAACAATAATAATATTCATAATAAAATCATCAAAAAGGTGTGTGGATGTGTTGTTAAAGGAATTAAACCAGTAAACGACTGGTAGGAGAAAGGAAAAATCGTTAAAGCAAATAATGACTCAGCTCAATCATGAAATAGACTCGTCTTTCAAATGATCTATCCGCTTGATTCCCAGATTGAACGAAAATTAATCTTTGTGTGATCGTGATTGAATATTCTTCCTTAGACCAAAAACTAAATTAATAATGGTGGGCTGTAAGGTGGGTTTGTTTCCCAGGCTCGTGGTAGCGCTGGTTTTCTGACATAATATGAAAGGATGAAGAAGGAATAAAAGAGTTGTGGAGGGGTTGGCTGTGACATGTAGAGACGGTGACGTGTAGCTTCTTATCCAAGTCTTCACGTGTCTGACCGATGAGTGTGAAACCTTGTTCTTGGGTAAAGTAGACGTCAATATGTCTCCAACAGCCACGTCAGGGTCATGGGGGTCACATCTCGTTCCACCAGGACTCAGTTGATCTTGTTTTTGTCAACAGTTGTGTGATCTACCAGATATACTTGCATGTATGCATAGGTTAAATCATGTAGTATTGGACAGGAAGTATTAATTGCTTGACAACTGTATCCAAAATAAGTTTTTTTTATTCTATTTTTTGTTGCACTGCGTCTTATAACACGTTTGGGTTATACGCGTATATAGTAACTAAGCTAATGGTTCTAGGGATTAGAATGGCTATATATAGGAGGTGTACCCGCATTTTCGTGGAGAGAATAAGAAACACCATTTCAGAAAACCACCCTCCAGTACGCCCGACCGAGATTCAAACTTCTATCTCCCCGTCTGTAGCAGTCTAGTCTACTGCGAGATTAGCGCCTTAGACCGTGCTGCCAACAAAGGGGGTATTTTGTAGTTAGTACGTTTTAACACATGGGATAACTTCACTAATAGTAACACGTAAAAAAGAGTGAAGGGAGAATGGAAAACAATTTAACCAAAATCACCCTTAGGGTGCGTGCATGCCCAGGAGCACACACGTCGATCATAACTTCTATCTCCACACATCGCTCATCACTCCTATCTCCACACATCGCTCATCCCTCCTATCTCCACACATCGCTCATCACTCCTATCTCCACACATCGCTCATTCCTCCTATCTCCACACATCGCTCATCCCTCCTATCTCCACACATCGCTCATCACTCCTATCTCCACACATCGCTCATAATTCCAAACATTTGTCAATTCGACTTTACTTCGACGTTTGTCTAATACGGATTTCTACGGACTGGATATATTTTAGGAAGAAGATGAGCAACATAAAAGATAAACTAATAAATAGTAGTTCGAAGTACCCAAACATTTGGGGCAAGATGCACAGAAATTTGGCCGTTGCTGACATGCCATCACTATTATAATATTTAGTAGTTAATAGCAAATCATAGCAATAAAGCTTGTATTAATATATTTTTCGAAATTTTAACTGTATTTTGAATGTAATATACCGTGCTTTAATTCCATCAGCCATCTGTTTTTATTTCACCTTATCTTTAATTTCTCAAAGTAGTACAAAAAAACTCAAAAGTTAACTATTAAATAGTTTTGATTTATAAAACATAAAGAAATATTCAAAATTGATAAAAAAAGATTAATTACAATTAATGTTTCTAATGTATCGCTAATTTTAAAACAAAAACTATATAGTATAATACAAGCACATGCTTAAACAAGGATACTAACTAAACAATAAAAATAAAAGCCCCTTTTCAAACATACTTTTTTTTTTCTTTCAAGTAGACACGTATCATGAAATATAATGAATAAAAAATCGTTTCGTTTCATAAAACTTGGTTAAAGTTTTACTCGTGATTGCGTTATATGTGTGTGTTTGTGTGTTTGACGAGCCCCTTCAATGAACACATAATTATTCCAATTTCACGCCTCTAATACCTCCCTGACTGTTGGACAATATCAACAACATGCTCTGTCATCGCATAGACACACACACACACACACACATATATATATATATACATACACACACATATACACACACAAACTCTCCAGTTCCTGGGAGAGAAAAATATTTTTTGAAAAACAAAAAACTCCCACTGTTTATGTAACAACAACAAAAACACGTCAAAACCACAGGTGGCCGTCAACAGTTTATTCCAGGAATAAAGTCACTAAAATATAGCTAAATATTTCCATAGTCACTTCATGGCGTCTGATAACTTTACCATAATACGTTTTATAGCAGTCACGATCGATTTAAAAAGATTTTTTTGTTCAAACTGTGTATATTTTATTAACTAAATCCACTGTACAGTATATATCTGACAATTCACATGTCTAATAATTGATGACATTTTATAGTTAGGAAATTTAAAGGGAAAGTGTTCCCTTATTTCTGTAATGGTGATTACATGCTAGAGAACATTTAAAGGGAATAAAAATCGATATAAATATCTACAAAAAAATGATATATCTATAATATAAAATCCATCCATCCGTCTGTTTTTTTTTTCTTTCCAGAGCTCTTTTCGTACTTTCCAGTGAGATAGAAGATTTAAATTCAACATGGGGTTTCCTAGGAATCCAAGAATAATGGGAAAAGTCCTAAGCCTGAAAATTTTTTAATAAAATTAAATTCTTTGTTTTTATTGGAGCAATATTGTATTTGTTTTGGTAAAAAATAAATCGTTTACATAAAAACTGCAAAAACACTAGCCTTTTCTCGAATCCCCTTCTTTCCACCTTAAATCCACCAACTTTCCAGCATCAGATGTCCCGGAACGTCCAAAAAAAATTAAAATTTCAATGATAAATTGCGTTTAAAATGTATGCTAAGTAATTAACAGGATACTTACCAACGTTGGCATGCAACAACTAGAGAGGATATGAAATAATGTTATTATTAAATTCATTTTGTTCTATATCTTAGCAATATCAGTAGCGTGTCTGCACACTCAGATAGATTACCAGCATGGCTGAAAAATTAATCACTAGCTAAATGCGGGCTTCACCTTTCACAGTAGTGAATCAACGGCCGAGGGCTGAATGTTTTGTCAGTAAAATAATGTATAGGTCTTGTTCATAAAATACAATAAGTTGGTTCAGAAAGTGCATGATAAATACCTAAAATAAAATAAAAAAACGTCTAGCTATATAAAAGATTAATACAAAAACCAAGCAAAAATGTTGATAACATAATTTAGGTTTAAATGTACATGTTTCACGACAACGACCAAATATCATGCTACGGTCAAGGTTAATTTCCCAAACTTCTTGCTTCACGCAACAATCTATCTGTGAGGGAGGACAATCCATCCCCCCCCCCTCCCCATGTATCATTTTCATTCAAACTAACCTTCTACACAAAATATCCCTTACATAGAGAGGGCGTGTGTTTAGTAAACAATCAAAATAAACCCCTCTCCACACCACATTCCACCCTCGTAATTCCCTTTTTATAACAAAAAAAAAACCAAACTTTTGTTTAACCCTACGAAGAACACAGCCCACGTAACCGAGGTACAACTAAATTCACCCCTTGTCTCCCCTCCTCAGCACCGGGTAAAGTTCCCACCATCTCATCTGTGTAGTCGGGAGGCACCCAATCATCCTCCGGTGGCACGTCTTCACAATAATACCTCTGCCTTGGAGCAAAGAGAGTTGGAGCGAACAGTGTCATTGTTTTTGCCCTCGAGTTACTGTAAGAAATTCAGATCATATCAGTTTAAATAACCCTTTTTATTTCATTACAGAGTGTAGCTAAAGTCCAATTTTAATAGGAATGGCCTAATCTGAAAAGTAGAAAAGCCACCAGATCAACTTTCACGTATTTATACCTCGATTCATGTGATCTGCATCTGTTATTTTTTGATAAATATTCTTAAATACCTCTAAAATAACCTTAATAATATAGTAAAATGCCAAAAGATTTATTTAAATTTTATAAGATTATTTTCATATGAAAATCTGTAAATCATTTCACTTTAACGAAGGTTTAAGTGTCAGTTCAGTTAATATTACAATCAGCTACCTGAAACGGTGCTCTTATACATCTCAAGGGCCATATGTGGTCGGATCCATGATTATATGAGTCCCGCGGACCTTTAAATTAACTAATTTGTAATGTAGCCTTATTCTTATTTTTTATAAACGTTGAATAAATATACAATTTGGGAATATGACATTTGAAAAATTTAGAACTGTTTTGGGAAATTTAGCAAGTGAAGTTAATGTACTAAATGTTTATTCTCTATTCACTAAAAATTGATCAGCAAATATTGTATATCTCGTGCATAAAATGTATACAATGTTTGGCACACATGTGGGCGCAAACAGATGGCGTCTCTTATAAAAAGGAGTAAACATTAGAGAGATCACAGCTTACTAACACTCATTTGGGATTAATTATGAAAGTGACTTCCAAACACACATGGTCTCACTTTGGACTAGATTTCCGATGACAGGGAGATTGGGGCTCAAATCCTGGTCAGGTGTACTGAAGGGTGATTTTTCCAAAATGGTTTTCCACTCTTCCCATCCAGGCAAATGCATGTACACTTCCTCTAGATTCCACTTTCCTCATCACTAACTCACTAGCATAATACGTGCATATGCACATAACCAGAACATTTGGTAAAACACACTGCTCAAATAAAATATCAAATCCAAACACTCACACCATTGCGTGAAATAAATGGTTACATATTTCTGGGTAAAAATAAATGGTATATCTTAAAGTGTTAAAGTTTTTTACCCTTTTTAGTAATACAAGGATTTTTTGTTTTTGCATAGTCAGCATCCTCAGTGTAATCTCTCACATGACCAAATATACAGTACTAGAACATTTCCAATGTAGTCCGGTCTCTCTTACAGTCTTAAAATACAAACCATTCCCGATATTCAACGCCACGTGTAACAGCAATTACATTTTTATAGGAGAGTTTTTAAAACTGCTCATGTTGGTAAACATGCATTTGAATACTCTATACTCAAGTTATTTTTATCGCATGGAATCTCTGCGGGTTCCTTTAGTATTTGCTAATACCAGATTTGAAAGAAAATCGGTATGTTTATTTAGTCTTTAAATAATTTATTAGCTATTTATTTATTTAGGTATGTAAATAGGCATATTAATTTTCAAACAGACCTATTTTCTTCCAATTCTATTAGAGCCCTCACAGATTCCACAACGGAAAAATAACCATACGTATTTATATACTCAGATGGCATCAAATCCGTGTTTTGTGAATTCGGAGCATATACAGAGTACGTTTTCGCTATATTATCCATATTTATTATTTTCAATAATATATCAAAAGACTTTGTTTATGTGTTATTTTAACCAAATTCAACTTTGATTAGCCTTATCTGCTTTGATTTAAAGACTAAACAACCAGGCCAGCTGAGGCAGATCCTTACATTCCACCATCCATGATTCTTCGTCACATAGCGAATGAAAGGGTTGGGCAGAAGGGAGGGGGTAGCCCCCCNCCCCCCCCCCCCCTAAGTCGTAAGCTTGTCTTGTGCTGTGAGGATTAGCACCCTAGCAATCGCTTCTGCCTTTGCTACTATTCCTTACGTTGTATCTTCTCTTCCTCCGTCTTTAGCGTCTTCGTTGTCTTCATTCTCTACGGTGAGCTTAAAGCTGATTACAACTTCCTCAAGTCTATCCCCCTGTGTCCCCATAAAAGCCACACACATACCACGTGGTAAATAGGCTCACTCTTAAAGAAATGTTAAGTCATTGAAACCATCTTATCGATTTATTATTTTGAGATGAATCAGCAGTTAAATTTATAATCGAATACTTTTAAAAATAAATACTCTAAATTATAATATATTAAATAAATAGAGAGATGGAACATATTGAGAGGTATTTAAAAAAAAGTTTATAAAATAAATACAATCGTAAATTATTATTGAAAAAATAATTTATCACATCTTAGTTTTCGTCAATAGAAAAGAAGGCTACTTTTTCTAAGGGGGGCGGGGTCTACTAGAACATTTTAATTATACCTTTAGCCAATAAAAGTTCATATACGTATATATTATGTAGACTATACTTCTAAGAAGTCCATTATACCACAGCGAGTTCCAGACCCCCTCTCCGATACTCAAACTTTCTACTCCCTGTTACTAATCAGAGCTATCTCCATATTATAATAGCTACGTTGATGTAATAGGGTTGAGGAAGGTATAATTTAGAGGAAATATAACCATATTCACGTGGAGGGAAAGTGTGAAACTATTTATAATGATTAAAAACCACCCTTAATACACCTGACCGGAATTCGATCCCCGATCTCTCCAATACCGGAAATCCAGTCTGATCTGAATGAAGCTATTAAAGTCCAACCCACATCCATTTATTTTGTTTTGTGTGTTCTACCAGATATAATTGAAATACTTCAAATTGCAGAAATTAGAAAAATAAAATAAAATAAAAGAACGTTAATTTCAATTTTTATTTGGTGTATTTTCTGTTTCAGATTAATTTATTGTGTAATATGTATGTACTGTATGTATGAAAAATAAATCATTCTTCGTTTATGTTTATGTATTTATTATATTCGGGCACTCGGTTCTATAAATTTAATTAATAATTTCCGGTCTACTCCCCAAGATCTTATGTGGGCCTCAGTTGGGGGAGTCTGGACCTGCCTACATTAGACCGTGACCACCGATGAGGCTCGTAATTTTTTAATGGTGTAATAAACACAACCATTAGATAAGAGTTTAAAATGGTAAAAATTGTTGATCGAACTAATAGAGGTTCTGTTTCAATTTTCCCATTTTACATTTAATCTCTCAGTCCTGGTTTGTAAAAGGGATATTCAACCTGTCTATAAATATAGGGATGCTGGTAACTCAAACATCGTCTGTTTGTTGGATTTTCAATGATAACTGCTGAATTCTTGGACCAATCTAAACGAAATTACAAGCATAACCAATAACGCCATTCCCTTAAAGGTTAGGCAAGAAACTGTGCATATATCTCAGAAAACAACTCTGTACTTAATCGATCATCACTAACTTTCTTCACACTTTGCTATCTTTGCATACTCCCTTCACTTCAACGATATCCATACAAAGAGTCATACTAATTTTTTTTTCTTAAAACTATTAATATTTCTTTTGTTCATATATCCATCTTCAATATTTAGCCACGTCTTACATGGCCTACCATTTTTTTTTGATCCAAACATTCTACCTTCATATATTTGCTTGGTCAATCGCTCCAGACTCATGTTCTCAACGTTCCTAGGCCTAATAATATATATTTTTCGTTTAATAGCTCCCTTTATGTGGTTTGAATGTATAGCTCTAAGCAATCAATCGAATACCAAGGTGTATAATTTTTTAAATTATTTGACAATGGTGTGAGATCTATATCTTAAATCACGTGAGCTACGGTCTAGTCTAGTGTTTAGAGAACTACTAGTTTATTTAGGTTTAACATTATTTTATCAACATCCATTTTAAACGTTTAGTTTAGTCAGGCTACCAATAGCTACAACTGCTTTTAATAACTACTATTTCTAAGGTTTGAATCCCAGGCAAGCTCCTTGGATATCACTTGGCAGTGTTGTGTTCATATCTTCCCTACACAAATTACAGAACGAATTAGCTTTCTCCATGCATTCTTCCTCATCCTGAACTCTTATATTAAGTCGTTATGGAGTTTACTGTTGAATATATAAATAGTTTAGGCCTACATTAGTAATTTTTCAAGTATAGGCCTAAGTAAATGTGAATTAAAACTCATTTTATAATATATCAATTATTTAAATTAATGGTAAGACACAACTGTACCGATTTTCTCATATTGGTTATCATAAATTTGAAGATAATTTTCAAAATATCTTTTGAATAAACTATAATATGGCTTCATCACAAAAGCAAACACGTCATCTTGTTATTCAGAATAAACAAATTATATACATATATATATATTTTAAACCAAGTTGTTAAAACTTATTTCTTAAATTCAAATTTCCACAAATAAATTGTTTGTGAACTTATCTTAATATACTTTTTTATTTGTTAAATAAAAAATTATTTTTATTTATCATGAAAAACTAGTACCAGATTCTCATTTTGAATTCTTTCTTCCAAAGGTCAATTTCCTAAAATCCAATTTTTTTAGAAATAAAAAATGTCAACAACACACACAAACTGCTACTTTTTTTAATTGAATGGTATTTGGGAAGGGAATATATCATTGGGGTTTGCGGTTATTTTACCGGTTCAACTCCCACCTGGAAATTTTATTACTAGCTCAAATTTAAGTTCCTAATCGACTCATGCTTAGGCTTCTAGTTTATTAATTTCTTGTAAAATGTATAGCATCCATAGCCCAAATTAGGTTCTAATAAATACACTCAACTCCATTTTTAGTGAGCTCGGTTATAGTGACCATTCAGCCACAGTGACCTAAATCATTGGTCCTAACCCACACACATTTCAATTTGTATTAAAAAATGTGTTTAAAATTAACCCTCAACTTCGGTTTTAGTGAAGAGAAAAATTTAAACATTCATATAAGAAATGTCATTCTAACATCATAATTCTTTAAAAATATAACTTTTTGTTTGTTTAAACTTTAAGACGCCGATTCTCTGAGTTCTTCTTTAGGTAGCACAAAGCTTGACTGAAAATACAGAATGTGGAAAAGGAATGCAGAATCATTGACATGGGTTAAGTTTTAATCCCTTTGTCTGCAACAAGTAAAGGAAGACAGTCTTCTGAGTTGTATTAATACGACAGGAGTTACAGGATAGTGAATGACAGTCGGTGGCCATTCATTTAGTAATTGTTTTCACTAATCCCTTTCGAGAGAGTTATGAAACACAATAAATTAGACTTTTCTACTCAGTTTAGTTAAAATCTTTGATCAGTGAACATCAAGATGTCAAAGCGTAACGTGTTTTCTTTGTAGATTATGACAAACATTACCAGTGACATTGAGCGTGGAGTTTCTCAAGTGAATGTGTGTCGGAAGTATGGTTTGAATAAATAAACAGTGAGTAACGTAGTGAAAAACAAGGACAATATTTTGGGTGTCTTGGATACGAACAAGCCTCAAACAAATAAATTATGGCCATCTGATCATGATGACGTCAAGAAAGCTTTGTTGAAATGGTTCACTGTTCAGAGGTATTCAGGAGTCACTCTCAATGGAACAGTGCTGAAGAGCAAAGATGAGTAGCTGGCTAAGTTTCTGGACAACAATCAAGAGATTCTATGTTCGGAGGGGTGGCTGGACAAGTGGAAGAGAATACACGGTATTATGGAAGGTGAATGGGGAAGCGAAGTCGGTGAATCTACAAACAACAGCAGAATGGCTGAGTTTGAAGTGGCCTAAAATTGTTGCCTACTACTCGCCTGAAGACATTTTTAACGGCGACGATACTGGACTATTTTATCAATTGGCACAGTATAAAACACTGAAATTTTAAGGGGGAAAAGGTTTTGGTGGTAGGTTATCAAAAAACCGAGTAATTCTGTGGATATGTGTAAACATATTAGGGAGAGAGAACAGGAAACTAATTTTGATTAGGATGTTTAAGAAACTAAGGTGTTTCAAAAAGGTCAAGCGACAACCAGTTCGTTGATTACCAAAGCCTTGATGATGTCAATCAGATTCTGCTAACTGTAGACAGCCGCCCAGATCATCCCCTTGTTTTGAACCTCAACCAAATCGAATTAGTGTTCATGCCTGCCAACACAACGTCAGTCCTCCAGATCATGGACTAAGAAGTGATCCGAAGTTTCAAGACCCATTACAGGAAGGAAGTGATGCTGTATACAATCCAAGCATTGGAATAAAAGCAGAACGTATATATCAACTGAACGCTGTACATTTTGCTGACAAGGCATGGAGGAGTGGGTCAACGGTCACAGTACAAAACTGCTTCCGGTACCTGGTTTAGCTATGGGATGTGTGGCATTCTAGGAAGAAGATTAGGTACCTATAAATGATGCATGGATAGGGTTGATCAAGGGTGTAAAATGCACAGACTCTAGAGAAGGATCTGGAAAAAATATTAATCAAAACAGTACACAGTGAACAGCAGCAAATAACAGATTTTCTTAATTCTGAAAATTGAAAAATGACACCTGGACACGGGAATCGAACCCGGGACCTTTGGCTTACAAGGGGAGGCCACAACGTTCGGATCACGGATTATCTTCAAACTTTGTACACTTTTAGTAGTCCATTAGGACAACATAATGTGCAAGTAGTAAGGCGTACTACTTAGGCATTTTCGAGAAAATCGCAAGAGAAGTTTTACGCGTCGAAGATGTACCGGTGCGTTGCGACTTTGAGCACGAGATGGCGGCGGTCGAGTGGTTAGCGTTTCAGCTTCTTAATCGCTGTATCACTGGATCTACTCCCGCTCATATTTTTTTTTCAACACTGGTCATATTCTTTCATATATATTACAATTCAAAGGTAATATAATGAAAAAATACGTGTATTTGCATTAACTTTTATTGAATTTATAATGTTATTTGGCTGTTTACTAATTTTTATTACTACAACACATAATATATTTATAGCTATCAACAAGTAAACGATCAAACGCATAAAGTTTTCCTGAAAATGTATGCCTGTCGTGATTTGCGAAATCCTTTATACCTCCAATCGGGTAAGGTATCCAGAATTGTTGTGGATGCTTCGACCTGCAGACGACACGCTTTATGCGTTTGGTCGTTTACTTGTCGATAGTTATAAATATAATATTTGTTGTAGTAATAAAAATTAGTAAACAGCAAAATAA
>CABFWB010002037.1:56736-96330 GCA_902151455.1 Timema bartmani | reverse complement strand
ATTTTTTATTGGTCAAAATGTATAAATGAATAATTAAATATCAATGCGATGACTTGAAGATCTGCAACACCTTATAAAATGTTAAAACTTTAACCAGAAATCGAAATTTTAATACGAAGTGTTGACCCTTGTGGAAGACATTAAACTGTTTGAAATGCTCTTAGGTGGACAAAGATGCGCCTCTTTTTCATTGATTCTATATCATTGTATATTATTTTAATGTGTGTTCTTATGTGGAGTGGTGATGATACAATGTACATTATTCCATTCAGAAATCTTACGAGTTTATAGAAAGAGAGAGAAAGTCTGTGCGGTGCGCTGTACCATTTATTTCATTTATTTGAGTTATTTAACGTGCACTTTCTGACCAGACTGATTATATCAGCACACGACTCATAAACTAAACATCCCCGGCCATTTATTTATCACTTTGAAAGGTGAAACCTTCTTTTCACAAATGTTAGATTTTTCGACCATGCCAGAAATGGAACCCGAGACCTTTAGCTCATTAGACACCCACGCTACCGACTGAGCTAATGTGTTGGAAGGTTTGATATTAAAACCAAAAAGTGTGTTTATTTTAGCTTTTTGTGAAAATTCATGTGTTCTCCGGGTTTTATTTAGACAAAAAAACTCCCTATTTTTTCCCAGATCTCCCAGTTTTCCAGGTATGTGACACACTGATTTGCTACTTACAGAATATAGAATATTTAAGAACATAATAATTAGATATATAAGAGAATAATGGTCTTAATTTACAATTAAAATAAGTGCTTATTTTTTTAAATATTAAGTAACTTAAAGCTATTGTATAGTACCATAAATACATTATTGGTGTAAACATCGAGATTCTAGTAAGTGTGTCCATGATGAAAATAATACCAAACCTAAAAAAAAGCCGTTGTGTGAAGTGGTAGGGGTGAGGGAGTCAGGATGACGTTTGGATGAACTCGGTCTGGAGATAGATGATTTCCGCCAAGGAAAGATTCATGATGGCTAGGTCCACTAGCCCTACTACATCAAACCCAGAATCTATAACCGTAAAAAATAGACATGGTGACACCTCCGACTTGGTACTGAATTTTAAAGATTTATGGTACACATCAGAAAAGCAAATGGAAGAAATAAAATGGCCATGTTGTTTATGCCCATTCTCCCCCTCTTACCGTAGGACGGCTTCTATCCCTATTTCCCCCTATCCCCACCTCTAACGATCCAAATTGAAACAAATTGCATGACGTAGCACACGGGCCGCTAACACAATAATAATTTATAATGCTCAAGTTTAATTGTAATCGTTAGTCTCTCTTTTTATTGGTAAGATCGATGAAGCGTTGTTCTTTTTATGAAGATAACATTCTATTGGATGCCTATGAGGTAAAAATGTATTGCTAAGTCAAGCGATGTAAAAATTATTCGGAGCTCACTATTATTAATACCTGACAGGCATGTATACAACTGAATACCATGTATAAGTAGTAGATGTTTACGAAACTTCGATAATATTGATGCCAATTCGATTATGATATTATTCGATCCTATAATTCAAATTAAACCAAACTATGGAGATTATTGAGAAGGTTTTACGCTATTGCAAATAAAACATTGTTCCTAAAATATGTTAATATATTTTAATAAAATTTCTTGTGAGGTAAGGTAAATGCTTATTAAATACTACCAAATTTACCAAAGAATAAGCCTAAATTTATTTACCAAAACAGCCTTTATAAATCATTCCATATCTTATAATAGCACCCTTGGATAATACGTAGCAAATATGTTAACTTGGAGGACTAAAGATATGGTAATAGTGTATAATTACAACATATGCTGGTCTTTAAGATTTAACTTTGACAAGGTGAACTAATGTTACATAAATGTGTTGAAGAAATTAATTCATTAATTATAACTTATAGGACTAGGCTCCACAACTAACCGCATGCATTTTTATAATGTGTAATTCTATTTATTTTACATCATAATTTCAGCATGCTATATTCGATAATTATTCGAATTTAGCGAGTAATATTTTGCTTCGTCTCGATATTCGATTCAATCTAAAAAAAACAGCTTCGCAGGTGTCTACTATTCGGTGCTTAAGATTAAACGTAGCTAATGATTCCAGCTCGTGACTAATTCATGGCAATGTAAAATATAATTACGTGTACATATTCTTCCAATAAAATTTATACTATTAAAATATTAAAAATGTGAATTATTAACAACAACACAACTGAGTTAAATTACTGAAATAAAAAATAGAAGAATCTTTAATGAGATAAACAGAATCAGTTGTCAGTTGACCCAAGGCATCTGGCTTGCAAAGAAACCAATGACACAGAGGTTGAAGTACCCTTCCTCTAAATCACCCTTCTCATGCTTTACCCACGTATTAGGACGTTAAAACGTATGCTTAATTCTCCTAATTATATTATATATATTCTTAAATGCATACATATTTATGTGATATTCTTGTATTTTAAACCTTTGCAAACTAAAAATTAGTTTAGTTTAAGGAAAATTGCTAAACAAAACTATTTAGTGATTCTGTATTCTTATCTGTAAGCCTCTATTCACTAAAAGCACTCAAGTTTGATGTTTATATCTACCACAAACATATTTGTTTCAATATATTAAGTGTATAGTGATTAATTATTAATTTTGAAAACTTAAAACAATTTGTTTGACATGTGGTATTCACAGTTAAACAAGATTGATCCAATTTTAAATTTTGAAAATCCTTGAATTTTTCCAGGGTTTCTGGACAAATATTATTCATTTTACCGGCATTTATATGAAAAACTGTGAAAAAATAAATATATATTTTCACAATTTCCCATTAAGATGGGCTGCTAGTGAACGTGAGTTTAGGGCAGTATTTTCGAAGTTTTTATATCATAAACATTTTTTGGCAAAAATAAATCAAATGTTTCTTCTATAGAAACATAGAGTTTAGTTTTCCGCACATGCTAATCTCAACAGCTCTTTAATATCTGCCAAGGGTGTCCTTAAATTTAGTGACAACTTTTTCTCTTCATTTAAAAAGTTTGTCACCAAATGCCGCTATGTTCATGAGAGATATTCAAGAACTCTTGAGATTATCATGTGCAGAAAACTAAACTCTATGTTTCTATAGAAGAAATATTTGATTTATTTATGCCAAAAAATGTTTATGCTAAAAAAACTGCAAAATTAATGCACTAAGCTGGCGCTCACTAGCACCCCATCTTAAGTTCTCGATAGAAGTATTATTAAAGACAAAAAAGTCAATAATATTTGCAAAATCACAATATTATTGTAGAAAGGGATAGGATAATGAGGTTCTCATCAATTTCATATTTAAAAAAATATCGTAAGTATATTAAATAAAAAAGTCCCCGACTTCTCCAAGATTTTTTTCCTGTCACATAAAACTTTCTGAATTAACCATGACTTCCCTGATAAATTTACTCTCTTCTATGAATAACGTTTTACTGATTTTTTTAAAAATCTTTAGCACCAAATAAATGCATCATATGTCGTACCAACTTAGGACAATGTGAAAATATTGTTTATTTTTTAATTGTAAGTATAGTCTGATGTAGATTAAAGTTAAAATAAAACTACTATTATAATACTAAAAATGTGCATCTATTCGTAAAAAGTAAAATATAAATTAATCTATTAAGTTATTTTATCGTAATTAAAATTTTAAATAATAAAGATACATTTTTATATAAATTTAATGATGAAGTAGCACCGATATATTATTATATTCAAGTTTAATTAACATAAATATATGTGATTTTTTTACCTTGACATCTAAGTTATATAATTTAGGTAAAAAGTCATCAGTAGCGATTATCATTTAGTCTTCATTTATACTAAAATTAGAAATACACCCGAATAGAGAATCACTCAAAAACCCTAGTTTTCCCTACCACCCATCCCCTTCTTCCCTATCACATACCCCACCGAAAATTGAGTTATCGTATACAGCGGTCCGCACCAAGCTCCTCCTCTCCCGCCATGAGTTCTAATGCTGTTCTCGCATTATTTCCTCCCTTTCCTCTATAATTCCCCTCTTTCCCTTTTTTCTCGACCTCCCGATACTACCCGTATATCATCTCTCACCTTTTAAATAACACAGAATTCAGCGAGGGGTGGGTGGGTGGGTGAGGGGAGATCGCCTCTTGCGGTAGATACGGGAGTCGTGAATCAGCCTCGTGCAGACCTTATAAGCAAACAGGTCTCATCTCCAGAGCTTACGATAAAACAGGATCACGTGCACATTGTTATATCAATGGTGTGTGAAGATTATAAAACTTTGATCTTCACTTCGAAAATTTATAAACTATGACTTCGCCCAGAAAAAAAAAAATTCTGCTTCAATAATTGCGAAGCTTCGCTAGTAAAAAAATATTGCCAGCTAAAATATACATTTATGTTAAATTTTCTTCATCTGACAATGGCTTTTTATATTACAAAATAATGTTCACATGACGAAAATGTATGGGAATACGCTGTGAGATTAATGTTATCCATCAATAATTTGTATACGAAATTATTTTGTATCTAAATTAATATTAATGTTCACAATTTTTTTTTAATTGGAAACGATTTAAAAAAATCAGACTTGGAATCTACTTCAGGAATATTTCCTCTATTCGTTTCAGTTTCGTTTCAAATTTTAAAAAAAGTGGGCATTGTACACTCTTGTTTAGTAACTTTTTAAGAGTTTATTTTGATAAAATAATTAAAATGTCTTTTATAATCATTTTATTTTAATTACAAGGTTGGAGAAATATATTTGAATAGTTCTATCAAAATGGAACCATAATTAAGGTGGTTACTCCTTAAGTATAGCAAAAAAAAAAAAACAGGATGGAGCACTAAAGAAAATGAACCATTTCGTAAAGAAGACGAAGAAATTAAAGGGGAATGAGGGGAAGAAGACGTTTGCCCTTGCAGACAGTTTCAAGAAGAAACCTTCTACCTTATCCCTTTGGAAAAAAAAAAAGACAACCCAAGGAGAATCAAGAAAAAGCAATTAAAATATATACCAGTGGTGTATCGTAAAACAAGTTGTCCTATATCATGTTGTGAGTTAGTATGTCAGGGGAGGTACATTCTGAGATGAAAAGGGATTGAGGGGTATGCGGGTGATCTTGTACGTGACATCGTAAGACTTTTGCCAGGACGGGTATTGGTGAAGTATCAGACTTGCACCGTCTCGTGCTATAATATAAGACTGACACATAAATATAAGTTAAATTGAATGTGTATACATTGAGGAGTAGAAAACTAGAGAGGGTGGGGTCAGATAATATAATAATCAAATTACCTTGATTCTAGATTTCACTCCGTGTGCAAAATATTAATAAAACAAACTGAAAACGTGTTTTTTCTTTTCAAATCTATAAATTGAATTTGGGAGTTTAAACTAGTTGAATGGCATAAATTATATTCGGTTGGTATTAATTAAATCAAATGTTAAACGGTAAGTTGTTATAAATTATAAGTATTTTGTAATCTAAATCCATATTAGTTTTTTGGGTGTCTAACAACTAAAATGGGTAGTAAGACGTGATGATAAAAACTTTTAAAAAATTATTGAATTATTTTTGTTATTTCAAAAAAGGTCTGCCCCGAGATAAAATCTAAAGATGCCAGCATAACTCTATACAGTAAACCACTTTCCATTTAGAGTTGAATAAATTCAAAAAATTATATATATATATATATTTGCTCGTGTAAAGTAAGATCATTTTCAACGACGTTTTACTCAAATGGCCGCAGTTCTGTAAAAATGGTAAGGATACAAGGAACGATATCTTCCCTTCCACAAGGTAAAATAAAAGTTCAGGATCAGTATATTTGCAATTTTAGTAATAAACAAATGTTTTGAACAAAATAAATTAAATATTTTTTTACAGAAAATACGTTTAGTTTGATGTTCTACACATAGACTAGCAACTTCAACAGTTTCTCAAATGTGTGTCATAAACAGTGCGGCTTTTGAACAAAAATGTTTTTAATAAAAAGAAAGAGTTATTTTCAAATTCTACATGCTCATGACACATATTCAAAACCTTTCACTGTGAAAATTAAAACACACGTACTTATAGAAGCAATATTATATCTATTTTGGCCAGAAAGGTTTTTGTTATTAAAACTGTAAAAATACTGACCTGAACTCACATTTCCTTCCATCTCACCTAAATAAATGCAGTCATCAATTTTTATGGTCGCAACAAAAAAATTTTGAGTAACGTGAGGATTATTTTGGAGTTTGAATAGTTATTTTGCATTTTCGAATACAAAACAAAATATTGCAGGGTAAAGAATTCTACCTAGAGTAAGATGAAGCTTTTACAATGAAGCTATTCCATAAATAAGGTTTTCAATTATTTGTACATATATTTTTTTATAATAAAGCCTACTCTTTAAAATCAAATTTATGAAATTAAAGAATACTCTATGTCTAGATCCCTATTCTTCCTCAATAACAGTATATGTTCAATTGTCTTGAATTCACAAAACCTTTTCTAACGAGAAAGCAAGCTATTTAAACAAGTGTAGCTACAAATAAACAGAAATATCATTTCACTCTATATGACCAATAGGAAGGAGAGGTGAAAGAATCCGTAATCTACGAGACTTGATTATCCTAAAAAGTCTTATTATTGGTACAGGTTAAGCACTAATCATTATGTAACATCCTTATTCCTCAGTATCATCATCCATTTTGGACAGAATATCTTCCCAAGTACCTTGTTTTCGAACACCCTAAATTGGTTTTCATCATGTAAGGTAACATACCACTTTTTACACCCATAAAGAACAACAGGTAAAATTATTGTTTTGTATATTCTAAGTTTTACATTCCTTGACAACAGGCAAGATGACCTCAACTTACTGACCGAGTAGTAGCATGTATTTCCTGATGATATTCTATTCATAATTTCCAATCTTATATCTTTATTGTTTGTAAAAATTGTTCCCAAATAATTACACTTACTAACCATCTCAATTCCCTACAGTAAAGTAAATTAAAATTTTAACATTAAGTATTGCCATTGAAACATAATAATAAGGAATTAAAATAAACTTAATGCTCATTTCAAACAATTAATTTACTATATAATTTAGTTGAATTCATGTATTTTGATTAATAAATTTTACTAAATTGTACTTCACAAATAATTTATAAATTTACTATTTTCTGAACCTTTCCTTTCACAAAATCAAAATATTAAACATAATTTAAATTACTGGATGGCTTATACCAAACAATTTAAAACAACATATTTATCATCAATGTAATTTATTTTTGTATACTATTCAGTCCAAATAAACTTACTTTTGAAACTAATAATACATTTAGCTTGGAGAAAAGTCTAAAACCACAAAGCCATTTGAATCAGATAATGGCGGTAAAAGCCCATTTATCTTGCGTGGTGTAGGCAACTGGGGTGACCCTCCCCTTTTTACAGCAAAGGATGTGCATCATAAACTTGCCCTCCATGTCACATTTTCTGTAAACAATGACACAACACACAACACACACTTTAGTTTTATATTTATTACCTCATTTAACTATCCCACGCTCTCTTGTGTTCAGTAACATTAAAACACACCAAATCTACTTTTATAAGTTCCTCAGTACACTGGTGCCACAAAGAGTTGGACCTCAAAGAAAAAATGTATTTTGTTAATGCTTTAAAACCGCTTTCAACGAGAATATTTTTAAACCTCGCCACATATTATTATTAGCTCTTCAGGATGACCTAATTTAATTTATTTAGTAGGATAGGACTGAAAATGACCATTAAACATCTCAGCCTTATTACATTCGAAGGGAATTCGAGCAGGAGTTTTTTTTTAATTGGAAAATCAGAATAAATGAGCCTAACGTTTAGTCCACGTGCCCACACAAGAAACCGTCAGCAAGATTATTCTCAAGGATAGTGTAACAGAGACTAACTTTAAAGATTGATTTTCAATTCCATTTGGGTACAAAATATGATAACAGGAGAGGTAGCATAGCCCACACAATTTAGTTGCCTAACGTATTTCGTTGTAAAACATAAAACATTTCCGATTGTTTTTTTAGAAATGTTAATGAATTGGTCTTATTAGCAGCTGAGATCGCCCTAGTAATAAGTACTAAACCACCCTTATTAAATCTGATTTCACATTCACATTGAAACTAAATCCATCCTAACTGTGATTAAAATCAGTGTACCTTTAAGGTCTAATGTTTCATTAATTGATTCGTTTCTATATTAACATCAATTGTATTATTCTTTAACGGATGAGACTTGTTTATATTATTTGCTATAATTTCAGCTGTATTATTGGTAAGGTAATAAGTCTCGGTTATTTGATTGGCTAGTGCATGAATCTACGATAGATACATTATAGCACCAATCTAAGATATATAAATGGCTAAGCATGAATCTCAGATAAATGTTTAGAGTATGAATTTTAAGTATGTGAATGAATAGTTCATGAATCTCAGTTAGATAAATGATTAATGTATGCATCTGAGCTAGATAAATGTTCAGAGGATGAGTCTTAGGTACATGAATGTGTTGGGCCTGAATCTCAGAAAGATTAATGTTTATAGCATTAATTTCAGATTGATGAATATTTCAGGCATGAATCTCAGCTAAATAAATGAATACGTATCACTATGAAATTAAAATATCGGAGAGTCCTTGTAATACAATTAAAAAAATAATATACTACGTTTTAACTAGCTATCAGTTTTTAAATGAATAGTTAATTATTTCAATTGAAAAAATCTGCTAATTTTCTACAATATGACAACTTTAAAATTAAGTTATCTCGGGTACTTGGGATATGGATGGTCTGTATAAGTTGTATTGAAACCCATGCTTTTACTTCAACAACTCTAAGACACCCATATCAGTGGGCACGTAGACTAAGTTGTCAGTCTCATATGATCTGGTTTTCTAGTGACTTCCCCTAAATTATAACTTCCACCACCCCACTAGTGTAATTATGTGTAGGCTTATAGCCTCGATGGGAAAAAATAATTATTTATGCTGCAGACTACTACTGGATGCTATATCGTGACCTTCCAGATAGGTGTAAAAAAGAAAAGAAAACAACGCACAACCAATTTAATTGTTTTATAATGAATAGTTAATTTTTAATGTCAAGTGTATGTTTATAATTATATGGCTATATGGTTATAGTTATTCTGTCTCATAATTGAATTGAACGTCTTACCAGACTCATTAATTATGTCATTAAAGCATACACTGGATGAGAACAATTATACCTGTCATTTTTAAAAACTAGACGTACTAGAAATAAAGTGAATATATATTTTAAATCAGCTTGTCAAACTGGTCCAGAAAAGTGTTTTCATATCAGTGATGAAAGAAAAAGTTTCATTTTGTTGACCAGTGTGATCTGTAAGCCAACCAAATTCATCCAAGATCAATGATAACTAAAGTATAATCATATAACCCGAACGCTGTGCTAAAGTAAAACTAGAATATATAATCAGAATTTGACAGTAAGAATGCACCACACGGAGTCATTTCCAAGAGTCAAAAGTAAATTATTGTTCACCCACCTACCACGTGAATGAAAATGAATGAAATAGGTTAAGAGGAAAAGAGAGCAGGGAGAGAATTACATTTTTTTTAAACTGTCCAGAAGATAGAGAAACGTACAAGCAATTAATTTCAGTAATTTCCATGACAATGGCTTGTGGCGAATGTTAAACTGTACAGAGTGAAAGGGGGAATGGGTTAGGAGGGAGGGAGAGGTTTGCGATAGCATAGAGAAAGTCCTCCTTTGCCCCTTTCCTACACTTCCGATCGTACAAGCTAATTGCTGTATGCGAAGCTCAAAATTTGGGTGGCCAAAACGGCTGGCCTTAATGGAGCCAAGAGACATGATAATGGAGAACAAACACAAAAGAGTTGGTCGGTGGTGAAGTGGGGGGTAGCGGGTAGTGTTATTGGAACTCTCTATAGAGCTATGGGTATTAACACTCTAAAATTAATATTATTATTGGCAACACGTTTCTTACTATCCGTTCGGGCTATAAGCACTAAAGTTAATAAACATTATTTTGTATAACTGCATCAGATAGTTGAAATATTCTCTTTATGTTTAATTAAAAACAGTAATCATAGAATAAAATTAACTAGTAGGTCTGTGAACAGTAAACACAGCATCTTCCATTCAATAAATATTAAGTATATCATTAATAATTATGTCATGTTCTTGTCTTTAGTACAGTCTTTAGATTTCTCTTTTGATTTAAATTTGAAATACCTCCGACATCAAAGGTACACTAAGCTCTTAATGACACACGGATCCGAGCAGGCGCGGATTCAGGGGGCTCAAAGGGTCAGTTGACCCGCCCTGTGAAATTTAGAATATTAATACAAAAAACAAAATGAAAGTTCAAATTTTAGAAAGAAAATACAACACAGATACATTGTATACAATTTTTAATCCTTTTACGCACAGACACCTCTTAGGCCGGGTCCACATGAGCGTTATTCGTCCACGTTTATTCAATGTTCGATATTACTCACGTAATTGTGGAAAAAAATATTAGTTTTCATGTTCTAATATTTGTTGTGTTTAGTGAGTAACGAACATTGCTCCGCATAGAGACGGTAGACTACCACACGTCAAAGAAGACTAATTATCGCCTGAGAGAAGTTCATCCACGAATACCGAATATAGAGTATGTATGGACAGCAGGAGGGGTGGAACTGTGGAGACTCTTTCCCCGTGGAAATAATTTTATTCTTCCTGGAATAAATTCCCCCCTCCTGGATATATTTCAAATCCTCTGATATTATCTAATGTGAAGCTGAAATATGGGCCTTAAATTAAACTCCGAATGATGCATTATATTGTCAAAAACTTGCCGGAGAAGACAGCTTCAAATCACTACTAAGCTAGAGGCATCTAACTGGCAGAAAAAGTCGAGGGAGGAAATCTCTAAATAGCTTCCAAGGTCATCCAAATTTCAAAAATGTCTAGGGTATTAAAATTCCAAATTCTGAATTTTCTGAAATTTCTGAAATAATTCAATTTTTAAATTTTGTCGGTGGAAGACAACTTCAAAGATTATCTTCTAGAGGTATCTAACTATCGTAAAAATTTAAGGTGAGGATCACTCTAAATAGCTTTGAGGGGCATCCAAATGTCAAAAATTTCTAGGTGAGGAACAATATAAATGGATTATAAAAGAATCTAATTTTTAAAAAAAATCAAGGCGAAGACTATACATAGCTTCTAGAGTGAACCATTTTTCAAAAAAATTTTGAAGGAGGGCCACTCCAGATAGTTTATACAAAACTATCTGATTTTAAAAAATTGGAGAGGATGACCACGGTTTAAAACATACATAAGATCAAATATTAATGAGAAACTATTAAATGGCTCTAAACAGAAATCTAACATTGTAAGTAACTATGTTATTTATAACTATGAACCCCTATGAAAATGATCTGTATCCACCCCTGGGTCCGAGTTACCCAAGAAAAGTCGGTCCGATCTAGGTCGAAACTTTGACGGAGGATGACGCCTTTGTTGGGTCAGAGTTTGGGGCGAAGTGACTGGTTATTTATCCTTAGTTTTGGAGTTGATATCCCTATTTTATGAAGTAAGATAGAAAACAAATACTATATTCGTAGTGAATGAGTGTTGTTCCGGTGATTTAAGTCGTCTGTCTCGCAATAATTAATATTTAACAAATATACTTGAAACTATCAATTTATTACTTAAAATTTTAAATTCAAATCATTTGGAGCTATTAAACTAAAATTATTTCAAGCAGCTGTCATACAAAAACGGAAAACCAGACTAAAATGCTTTGTAAGCCTACATAAATTGTTTGGCCTATGTTAAAAGTTTGTATATGCTAAATTTCGTTAAAATTGGTCCAAGATTTGGTATCTATCACGTTTCAAAGATTCTGAAAAAAGACGAAGAGACGGCTAACTTAAATACCAAATACCCAAGTTAAAACAGAAAATTGCTATATAGAAATATTATACAGTTTAATTCTCACAACAAAAGATTTGATTCACCTGCGCTGGTGGATACGCAGTGAAAATGGAATTTAGCTGAGTTTGTTAATGACAGGGAGCTAGAGGTTAAAATCCCAACTGGATAGACAGGGTGTATCAAGGATATGTTTTCTTAATTGGTTTCCCATGTTCCCTCCCAAGTCAATTTGGGTATATTTACTCTAATAATATATGCGTATAGATCGAAAAGGTTGTGAGACAAGGTGAATAAAAAACAAGAAATTGTAATGTGGTATTAGTGTTAAGCAATTATTCATAAAAGGACGTCATGATAAACTAAAAAATGCTAGCTACACCCTAAAAGAGGAAAGGTAAATAAGATTAAAAGAATTAACGAGGCTGAGGTGTTAAAAGCTACAAAAGTGTTTAAGAATGGCAAAGCTGCGGGCGTAGATGTGATCACAAATGAAATGCCTAAATATGGGGCACGGTACTCATTTGCCATGTTATGTGAGTTATTCATTGTGTGTGCTGGGATTTCAAATGTTACTAATGACTAGAAAAATACTGTCACTAATTCCTTGTACAAAGGTAAAGGAAGTAAAGGAATATAAAAATTATAGGGGAATTAGTTTGTTGAGTATTCCAGGCAAAGTTTTTAGGAGAGTCTTATCTGAGAGGGTGTGTGAAAAAAATGCGGACCATATCTGGGTTGTGCAACGTGGATTAATGTAAAGTAGAGGATGCATGGAAAAAATATTTGCATTGCAACAAATGTCTGAGAAATGTGCGACAGAAGAGAAGAGAGTGTATTGTGAATTTGTTGATCTGAAGAAAGCGTACGATCAGGTGAGTAGGAATATGTTATAGAATTTTCTAAAATAGTATGCTGTGAATTCTTGGTTAGTAAGTACAGTTATGGTGGTATATGATAAAAGTAAAGTGTGCGTTAGGGTGTATGGAGTTTTGAACAAATGGGTGCTAAAGGAGTGCGGTTTGAAAGGAAATACAATGAGCAAATGTGAAAGAAACGTCTTACGGTGGTTTGGGTATGTTGAAAGGTTGTGTGTGGATCGAGTGACGAAGTAAATGTCTAATGGTAAAGTGTGTGAATCATAAGTAAGAGGTAGGCCATGTAAGATGTGGTTAAAAGCTGTGCATAAATGTGTGAAAAAGACAAACAGATTTTTAATAATAAAAGAGCCTGGATGACTCGGTATGCGGATGTTGTTGAAGCGAAGGAAGTGTGCAACGATAGGGAAGTGTAGAGAAAGAGAGTATGGATTAATTATGAAGCAGTTTTTTTAAAGTTATATCCACAGTTTATTGACTAACACGTAAGGGAACGGCTTAATTCGGTAATATATATGTATGTGTGTATATGTATGTATGTGCATGTATGTGTATGTATGAGCATGTATGTGCATGTGTGTATGTATGTATGTGTATGTATGTGTATGTATGTATGTATGTATGTATGTATGTGTATGTGTATGTATGTATGTATGTGTATGTATGTATGTGTATGTATGTATGTATGTGTATGTATGTATATATGTATGTGTATGTATATATGTATGTGTATGTATATATGTATGTGTATGTATGTATGTATGTATGTGTTGTATGTATGTATGTATGTATGTATGTATGTATGTATGTATGTATGTATGTATGTATGTATGTATGTATGTATGTATACTCTAGGCAACGAGTAGTTTGTAAAGATCAACAAACCATTTATAAAGATTCTCAAAACGTGGAGTGTTGAAATTCCAACAAGTAATGTATGATTATTAATATTAACGGGGAGTTTGGAAAGATCAACAAATCAATTATATATTCTCTTGGTAATGAGGGGTTTGAAAAGATAAATAAATAATTTCTAAATAATCTTGACATCTAGGGGTTTGTAAATTTGAATAAATCATCTACACATACTCTTGGAAACTAGGGGCTTGATAAGATAAACTAATAATAAATAAAAAGTGGTTTGGCGACTAAGGATTTGTAAAGATCAAAAAAACATCTATAAATATCCCTGGCAACGAGGAGTTTGGAAATATTATGTAAGAAGGCAACGAGGAATTTGAAAGAATCAACGAATCATTTATAAATATGTCAAGGAACAAGAAGCATAGAAAGAATAACCAATCTAATATATATAATACAAAGCCCAACTCATATATATATATATATATATATGAGCTGGTCTTTGTACGTCCCTTTCAACGCAAAAAGAATTATATTGATTGCGCTGAAATCTTACATAGATATAGATTGGACGTCCGGTCAGCACATAGACAATATATTTTCATTTAAAATCCAATAGAATTGATGTTTTTCATATACTTTGTCTTAAAACCTGTAGTCAATGTTGTATTCTCATATTTTATTTATAATTCCTTTTTTTTTTAACTTATCTCACTTGATTGCCAAATCAACTGCAATCCAATGTTTAAATACAGAATACATTTTAATCTAAAATCCAATTTGAAAAAATGTGTATTCACATTAGTAGGCAAATCTTGTTTATTTAACATAATAAAACTTACACACAGGTAATGTTCAAAATCTATATATGATTTGATTTTACAATTTAATACTAAATATTTAGAAAAATAGAAAGAGCAAACAGAGAAAAAATGTAAGTTATCAAATAAAATCTTATTCGTGTGATGACAATGTAAATTTAAGACCAATAAACTTTGCTAAAGAAATTAATGGTTCCTAGATATGTGCACCCCAGGCCGATTTTTCATTTATTCTATATTTAACCTATATTGAGACCCTAACGCCTTGGGCTGCTTTGTTGCTGGTACGGGTAACTTCAAAATCCAAATAAGTGATTATTTGCATTCTCATCATATAAAACCTAGAAGTGTGAATTTGATGTTTTATATATTATATATTTTTTTGTGAGCCTGACACCTTTGACACACCATTACTTCTGTTAGCACTAAAACAGCCTCCTCGATGGCGTGGTTGGCTAACACGCTAGTTTCGTGCTGAACCAGACTGCCAAGGACGGGGAAATTGAGATTACAATCTCACTCGGGAGAACTGGTTTTTTTTTCCCAAATGGTTTTCCACTCTCCCTTCAAGCAAATGTGGGTTCATTTCCTCTAAATTAAACCTTCCCAATTCTTAATCTATTAGCGTAATTAGTACTTAATTGTATACATTAAATAGGTAGAAAGACGCGGTGCTAAATAAAAAACATTAAAACCAAGAAAAATATTAACATTTGGGATAGACTTGTGTATTGTATATCTCGGAATTAATATCTTTATAATCACATTGTATTTTGAGTGTGACTATCAGGGTTTTCTATAAAAGGCGAAAAACTAGAATGGAATATGGTGTATTAAAAATAGCAGGTCGGATTAGGCCAGAAACGTTGAAAATGATAATTTTTTATATAAATATTTGTAAACAGTTACTATATAGCTATAATTAGTTTTTGCTCTTTAACAACAATCTATGCTTTGTCAATCTTCTTTATATGTGTGTGTATATATATTTATATATATGCAAAAGCACCAGCTGGCAAGAATTCAAAAGATGGTTTATAAATAAATTTTAGCTTTTCCAAAAGAAATATCAGTTTTTAAAACACGTACAGATTATATCTCCATTTTGACTACTTTCGTGTTTTGTAACACAATTTAAACCAATAACTGATTAATTATAAAAGCTACTTTATAGATTCACTGTGAGAAGAGCAGGTAAACGATTACAAATATTCTTGGAAACAAGGGGATTTGAAAAGATAAACAAATTATTTATAAATATTCTAGGCAATGAGAACTTTGATAAAGTTCGCCTATAATTTAAAAATATTTTTGGCAATAAGGAGTTTGGAAATATAAACAAATTGTTTATAAATAGTCTTGCCATCAAGGAAGTGTGGAAAGGTACAACCTAACATTTATAAATATTCTTGGCAACGAGAGTTTTAAAGATAAACAATAAAATAATAGATGGTATGGTGCACCACACAGACTTTCTCTCTCCTTTGTCTTACTATCCCTTACGAAGGGAGATTTGGGGAAAAGCGGGTTACAAAATAATGAAATAAAAAAGATTAATATTGGGTCCACAAGGGTCAACACTTCGTTTTAAAATTTCGATTTCTGGTTAAAATTTTAACATTTTATAAGGTGTTGCACATCTTCAAGTCATCGCATTGATATTTAATTATTCATTTATACATTTTGACCAATAAAAAATGTAAATATTGACTATTGAGTCTAAAATGGAGATAGATCATTGCTATGCAAACATTTCTCCTAAGAGCTTTAAGGAAAAATAACATACTTTTTTAGATACTTATATTTAATTACTCTATGGCATTGGAGAATTATTGCGTTAAGACTTAAGTAGTATATGTTTACAACTAAAGCTCACAAAATTGTATTAATATATTTGCAAATATCTCAGAAACTGCTGCTTTTATAAAAATATATGTCAAATAAAAGTTTTTTATTTCTAATAGTCCTACAATTTTGCAATGATAAGTTGTTTAGTTTCTCAAATAGTTGTGGAGATACGGAAATTAACGCTTCTGTAAAGTACCCTAAAAATCATTTTCATAGGAAAATGAAAATAGCCAGTTTATTTATAATCTTAATCAACGCCTAGATACGAATTTTAATCAAAATCGTTTGAGCAGATTTTGAGAAAACCAAATTTTTCTCTTTTCGCCCTTCAGTAAACTACCCTTAATTTTAAGTTTTTATAGACACACAGACAGACGGCATTGCAAAGACTATTTTTTAGGGTTCGGGGGGTCATGAGACGTCGACATCCATCAACATTTCAGGTTAGTTTTTTTTTACGGTCGCAATACTTAAACTTTAATGTCCAAAAAGTTAAAAAAATTCATATAATTGCGTATAGATTGAAAGTTATTGATTTTATAAAAATATGTTTCGGATAAAATATCTGTATTATAAATATATATACATATTTGTAATGCTAAGTAATTTCATATCTCAAATAGTTTCGGAGCTATTATAAAAAATGTTAATTTACGCATCAGACCGGAGCCCTTAAAGCCATTTTGCCGAAATATTGAGAGTAGCCATTTTGTTTGGAATATTTATTAATGTTTATAAATGAAATTTAATCAAAATATTTAGAGCCGATTTTGAGAAAATCGACTTTTTCTCTTTTTTCCCTTCAGTAAGCTACCCTTAATTTTAGGGGTAGATATCCAATTCCAAAAACACCTCGGGGGAACCCTATGAAAACCCTATATATCAAGTATTAGCTCAATCGGTAAAATAGTTTAGGCTCTAGTTCGAGGTACAGACAGACAGACGGCCATTCAAAAACCACTTTTTCGGATTCAGGGAGTCATGAAACGTCCAGATTCATCAAAATCTCGAGTTCGATTTTTTTGACGATCACCATACTTTCTCTACCTGTAAGATAGAGAGAAAGTAAAAATGAAAATGAAATGATTTTTTGTTTCTCACTTTCATTTATTTAGTGGATGGTCCATCAATAATTGCTAATGGCATAAACTTGTGACGTCATATTTTTAAACCCAAATAGACCTGTCTGTCTATAATATAACTGAAGCTTATATATAGGAATTATACTGTGAAAATTACCTGATCGTGATTAACTTAAAATACGGAATAATTTACAAAACTGTTGAAGTCACAGAACAAACAATTTACTATCTTCTGGAAAGGTGAACTATTTGCCATTGCATTTGAATCATAACACAGTCCACAAGATGCCCGTTTACTAGCTTATATTTTAATGATTCCTGATGAGATTACATTTAATCAATAAAATTTAATATATATAAAATATTAACAAACATTATGCAACCGCCATGCTCATGACAGATATTCAACAACTGTTAATATCAACACGTGAAAATAATCAAACTTTTTGTTTGTTTTGTTTTTACTGAAGCAATTTTTTTTTGCCTAAAGCAAGTTTTGCTATAAAAAAACTTCAAAGATTCTTTCTCGTTCCCTACATCCTCACTTTAACTGTTGTCAAATGGAGAATTCAGAATCCGGGATCTGGTAAGTTTTCTAATTCAGGCGTAATCTTTTATCTAATGCCCCGATTAATTGTCCGTGAAATGACCTCTCAAGAGGGATGATGCATATTCATCCATCTTCGCAGAAATCAGTGTTCACAGGTAATCAAGCAGAACGTTTCGTAACCTCGATATGACTGTCCCCTAGATTCCGTCAACTAATCGCAGCCGTGATCCAAACAACTATCGTAACGTCCCAATGATTCGAACCAAATCTGCCTTAAGTAAACCTAATAACTTAGCTCAAGCTTCGTGCTCCAATCTAAAGCGGGTGTCCATGTCCTACTGATGTACATAGTACCTCCCCTTCTATTCTCCCCTCTTCGATGTTCGTGTCAAAGGTCAGTTAGCCCTGGTTGATTCGCCCCCAGGACATGTTGTAATTACCGCTACATGTGTCTCTCATTATCTCACGGGTTTCGAACACAAGGCCGCTACTAGAATCCTCGAGTTCCACATCTAACAAATGACCGTTCCATGTTCCGACAGGTCATTAGAATAGGGAGGGTTGAAAGAACAGGGAACAGCAAAAGACTAAGAAGCTTATATGGGGCTTAATTTTCATATAAAGAACCTTCTCTGATATATTTAAAAAGCTATTAATCAAATGTTCATGTATTCATACGTTAAGTCATATAAACTGCAGTTGTGAATTTTGGTAGATATTATCAATATTTATAAGATTACATTGATAATATGGTAAAATATTATCAATGTTTACCACAAAAATATGTTTTATATGTGCAAGAATAAAATACTACAAAAATATTTTTCTAGATTTTAATTGAATCTTAAAACTAGGTTTAAATAATATTTAAAAATTATTGTATTTTTACGGATATGGATTATTTTCCTTTCATACTATTTCTTATATATTTATTCTGATTCAAAACATTTTATTTAAGTTTAATATGTTTAAGAATGAATCGCAAATGCTATTAGGGTTAGCTATTATTTATATAGGTTTGGGTTTATCATCGATAATTTAACTTGGTAGTAAACAAATTTCAGATTAATTAACGCTGATTTGTACCCACCTTGGTGGACGCATGGTCTCAGGCGCTACTCTCGCAATAGACTAGACTGCTTATGACAGGGAGATCGAATTTCAAATCTCGCCCAGGTGTACTGAGGGTGGTTTTCCACTCTCCCTCCACGCAAATATGAATACACTTTCTAAGAATATAACCTTTATCATCTATATAAGGATGATTATAACATAGGCGTATAACCCAAATGAGTAGTAAGACGTGGTGCTAAAATAATCTATTACTAAGATTTATTCATTGAATCACCTTCTACTTTATAATGTTAAGGTACTCTGCACCCTCGGACTTTTAAATACTCTGTGGGCGTCTAGAGCATAGTGGATAGAGTGATGCACTGCACCCCCAAGAGAAGGAGCCTATAATTGGCAAATAGACCCCCAGAGTGTGTTTTTTTCTCAAAAGTTTCTAAAAATTAATTCACTAAGGCCATCTCCGATTTATCCAACCTTTCATTGCCTAAAAATTAATTTACATTACACAATACAGATCTGGTGGTGAGCTTTGAAACCAAACTCCTACAAAATATCTTGGGTATTCTCTCCAGATTATAAAACAAACATTATTTATTCACCTGCATGACAATAGTTAGCCTGAATTTAAAGCAAATAAAAATACCAAAATATTTGAACGGGAGATGAGAGCCCAAATAATTTAGATCATTTATTCCTAAATGTTATAGTTTATAATTGTATTTAAATATTATAAATAATAAGTAACGACTATAATATTTAAAATACATAGACTAATAAAATGCGTTGATGAGAAAACGATTTAATAATTACACAATCATGAGCTTGAAAAGAAGATGGCAAGACAAAATGTAGAATAAAATACCCTCTCAGTCTATTTTATATAGGCAATGATCTCCGGGCTCCTAGCTCAGGGTTCACGAAGTTATAGATCACCCCAGCCGAAAGTAAAAGTTTAAATAGAAGCTCGATCCCTCTTGTGAATACTTAGTTTGAATGTCACAATGTCAAAAAATATATTCTAACAGCTCAATATATATATATATATATATTATATATATATGATTGCGCGAGTGTAACATAAAAGTATTTTCAGGTTTATTAAATTATAATGTTGAGAGAAGTATAACAATTTCTAAGGTGCATAAGTGTGGAAATGGAAGGCACAAGCCTGTAAATTTCCCAAATGGTCACTCTATCTAATTTTTACGAAATATTACTATATTTCTTTGGGAGGTGGTGGGAAGGTATTTTTGGTGTGTCAATTGCTGAGTCCTCACGAAATAAAATAAAAGCAAAAGTAACGGGTGATGGATAAGGTAATGTACGAACTAATGAGATTTTAATTTTAACAGTTGACTAAAAACATAAACCTCTTTGATCAAAACACCCTGAGTTATCATTCAATTCCCCCCTCTAAATAGTTTCTTTAATACATCCAATTGTCTAATTGATGACAAAATTAAGGGGGGAAGACTACCGAATCCCCTTTGATTTGATGGACTTCACCCCTTAAAATCTCCCGTTGCCTTCGCCACTGATGGGGATTGCTAAGATAAATCAAGTCCTGTGGGGATATCTCCTTGATCCAGGTTTGCACTTCTCCATGTGAAGTAGCAAAACCTTATCAGACTTGTAAGCTTTATTTTTAGATTTATTGGAAGTCTTTCAGACGAATGTGAAAGTAGAGTAGGATTATAGTAAGATGGACTGTTTCAAAATTACAAACATGTATTTTTACGATCAACATTACAACATATTTCTATAATATTGATGTAATTTTATAGGTATCTTGTTCTATATAATTTATGAATAAAATGTAGATATTTTATGTCTGTTATTACTGAGCCTTGCGCAATTAATAGCTCCCTGAGAGGTCTGAAATGTTAAAATTAGTAACCCCTGTGCGAGAATGTGCTCACCTTGAAGCTGGAAATTTAATTTTTTTTACTAGATTTTTTAAATTTTTGAAATAAATAAAATATTTTTACTTTCGGTCTGTGCAAATAAAAGCATTGCATGGCTACCCCGGACAAAGCCGGGTACTTATGCTAGTTAATAACAGACATAAAATGTGAAAACTGAAGTTCACATGACTTGACGTGTGAATACATGAAAGTAGATCGAGTAACTTTTCTACTGGTCAGATGAGATACCTACTTCCTATTTAGGTTGAACTTAGCTTAGTGTGCCAAATTAAGTTGTAGTGCAGTTTTTTTGTTTTTTTTCGTGTGGCATTTTTGACCGGGAGCGATATAGTATGTTTGTAAATCTGGATAAAATTTGTTGATGATTTTCGCTCCGTAAACTCTAGAAGTAACGGTTGTTGTGTTACCACTTTCATCTTAATTTAAGTAGGGGCAAATAACACCATGGCTGGAAACTGCCACCCACCCTGTTACCTTCTCAGAATGAAGTGGTCTTTGTACGTATAGTAGCCCCACGGCTTCTTTGGTGCTGACTGACAGTTCACAGCTTACTTCTGACAATCAACATTTAGGTATATACCTAAATTTTGACTGCCAGAAGTGACAGCTGCTAAACACATGTTTTGTGCAGATCATATGGTTCGGCGTAGAGATATATAATTTGGTCTGGTAGCTTTTCAAAGCCGTCAGCTGTCAGCTGTGAGCTGTCAGTCAGCACCAAAGAAGCCATGTATAAAATTTGTTGATGATTTTCGCTCCGTAAACTCTAGAAGTAACGGTTGTTGTGTTACCACTTTCATCTTAATTTAAGTAGGGGCAAATAACACCATGGCTGGAAACTGCCACCCACCCTGTTACCTTCTCAGAATGAAGTGGTCTTTGTACGTATAGTAGCCCCACGGCTTCTTTGGTGCTGACTGACAGTTCACAGCTTACTTCTGACAATCAACATTTAGGTATATACCTAAATTTTGACTGCCAGAAGTGACAGCTGCTAAACACATGTTTTGTGCAGATCATATGGTTCGGCGTAGAGATATATAATTTGGTCTGGTAGCTTTTCAAAGCCGTCAGCTGTCAGCTGTGAGCTGTCAGTCAGCACCAAAGAAGCCATGGGGCTACTGTACTCATCAGGCAGGCCTTTCCAAGCCTAAGAAACACGTGTTTTTTGGTGTTTACATGTCCACTGAGGAGAACATGGCATTCATCAGTCCACCACCAATCATCAATGTAATGTGAATCCTCATAAAGTTTCGCCAACACACGTCCACAGAAATGCAAGTGAGCACGGTAATCCAGAGGCCTCAACTCATGAAGCACCTGTATGCGATAGGAAAAAGCGCCAATATTCTTAACCATACGGTGGACACTGGAGTATTTTATAGATAATTCTTTCGAAAAACTCTGTATGCTCTTCTCAGACTATTTTTAAAAGTTAAAACTACGTGATTTTAATCCTATGGAGACATTAGTAAATCTCTCCTGCATTTAGGTTTGAGCCATTAAAAAAAATACTTATCAATTTTTTAATAGAGTGGGAAGATTATCTGCAGTGCGTCTTAGCATCTTAGCGTCTTGGATATAATTTGCTATTACACTTAAATACCTGTTTCAAAGCTAATGCCACACTTTTAATACTTATTGGCTCAATTTGTTAGTTATAGTTAAATTAAATAATCCTTAATACTTTGACAAGTTTAATTTATTATAAAATTATAGAGATGTATATAATCAATATTATAGTTGCGATAAAAATGCAAATTAAATAAGTGGAATTCACTAAAACGGTGTCGTGATGATAATAACTTCACTTTTGATCATATATTTTTCTCTCAACTTTAATATTTATAGTACCTTTTTATATTTTTAATTAATAATCCTCACAATTAAACTATCAAGAACTTATATTGTGCTCTAGGAAAGAAATATTTAAAATAAACCGACTACGCATACATGTTTGACATATTATTATAGATATGTAAAATACTACAAACTAAATAACACAGCATTTCTATTTTAAGAGGATATTGAGAAATTAATTGTTTAGTAAAATATTTTCACTTAGTAATATTCTGTACTAACAATTACTGGGATAATCTGCTTCAACTTAATTTTATAGACATAATATTGTATTGTTGTGCGTTAATATATTTTAAAATCCCCCTCAAATTAATATTTAATTAAATTATTAAATGTGAAAATGATGCTCATCCGTCGGAGCACACCCTTAGCACGTACGTGTGAGTATTTTATGTTGCTATTGGCTGTAGTTTTTTGTTCAACACCTAGTTTTCAGCTAGTTCGGGTGATAGGGATGACATCGGCTAAGCTTAGAGAAATTATACCCATATTTTCGTGGAAGGAGAGTGTAAAGCCAATTAGGAAAACCCACTATCAATCCATTAAGGAGACTACGTATTTATTCTGACACCTTAAAATATAAGCTAGAGAATTCTCAATGTGGAATCCATTTGCCATGTAGGCTGTAGCAGCCGGTATCTTGGGAACATACACCTCTATCAAGGCTTCCCTAATCCATAATATTATCTGGGTCCTTCAAGAGTAGCCACGCGCATAAACGCATGAGGGGGGAACTAAGGGGCCAATGACCTTGCACCTGTCATCAATCCCTGTCATAATTGGACAACTAGTAAACCTCCCTACCTCCCTAGCCTTGGCCAAACTTCCGTCGGTGGGAGGAGTTGAATCCTTCTTCCATGAGTGTTGAGCGCACACGTCAGGGCTTAGGACGTAACCTAGGACTCACTATTTCAAGGGCTTTAACCTAGTTTGCCTGACTTGGAGTCAAAAATCGATCTTAATAATCACCCTGAGGGGTGCATTACACATAGCAGGTGTCATCGCTGATTTCTGACGTCATTTTGCAGTGCTGCGAGATAACAATTATTGGGTACCTATCACACACACGCTGCTTTCTCACGATTTATAATCTTGCGGCTCAGTAGATGGGGATGTATTCGTTAATACCTCCAAGAGATTCATAATGAATTCATTTTATTAATTATTGATCCTTTTGTTGTGTTTTAGTCAACTTCTTGAAATTTTGCTACCAGTTCCTCCAAAGCCCTCTCCTTGCTCAAATGATCTATGTACTCATCACCTTTACCTTTCCACAAATATGGAATTGTTTTATACAATTCAATAAATTTTGTCTAAAATCATTTGCTGTTCTTTATGTCTATCATAATATACTCAAATATGAGACCACACACTAGAACCTATAAACACATGCTTGAGAACAGTATCAAAACACTAAGTAAACTGGTTATCAAATTGTACCTTTGTCTCGATCAGGCTCGTGCATGTGTGGTACAACATTCCAGAAGTTGGAAGCACAGAAATCCAACTACATGGCACAGAAAGTAGTCATCCGTTCAGAAAATATCAAACTCGTTTGATATTCGTGATGTCAGCCTTCTGGTACGCGCACTGATCATTTAAGTATATTACACAATAATCTTGCAACGCTGCAAAACGATGTCAGAAGGCAGTGATTCAACCTGATACGTGTAAAGCGGCATGAAACCGTACTTTTACCTAAGTCGACCCGTTTGGGCCCTTGGAAGAGGTCAGGCACCTAGTCTTAGGAATCACCCTAAAAGAGCTTTCAACCTAAGTTTCCCAGTGGCGACCTCGTGGAGGTGGCCTAACTAACTTTCTATGAAGGTACTAGCTACCAACCGCTCAATGTGTGGGAGTTAAAAGGGGGGATTCCCCTCAAGACCCTCCCACGCAGATGACCTATACAAAGATTTATACGTCCATCGGGAAAACTCTTTGGAGGTCGCTTAGGGGCTGCCACGAGGAGGTATTATGCAACGATTACTGGACGAGGAACATCCCACAGGTAGGGGCAGTCACCAAAAGGGCGAGAATTCATCTCAAACCTCTAAACTTTTAATTCTGATTGAGCGCTATCACCTCATTCCCCACATTTAGTAGACCAGGCCGAGATTCAAGCCCCAATTTTACCATCATCGGGAGTAAATCTAATGCTAAAGTGACCTCTTAAGGGCCTTAGACAATGTGGTCATTGAAGCGGGTGGCTATAGTTAATTCTTATACACCTAAACCTTGCATATATATGAAATCTACAGTTGGAATATGAATCACAAATTCTTCGTGGATAAGTAGATTTCTAGAAGCTCTGAAAACATCAAGAATGCCCTCAATGTTCTACTTCTTCCAGTAAATTCTTTAACCACGTCTTAACTAAATTAAATTAAACTCAAATAAATTTAGACACAATATATTGGTTTTAAATTGCTCCCTTGTAACTTAAAGAGGAGAAGATTGTGGAGGGAGCATACATAATAGACTCAACTTTATCTACTTATTTCATCATCATAGTTTAAATTTTCCAATTGGGTTTGATGTAAACGAGACGTACCCAGGCAAAACATCACCTGTCAACTTTCTTGCTTGTTCAAGTCTATGGGTTCGGAGTAAATACAAACTTACGTTCAGACGTTTAGACTTTTTAATAACATCGGGAATTATGTTTAGAAACGTTCATACATGTACCGACTAACGTATATTATATACAATAAGTTACGTATTCACTATTAATATTTATAAACTTTGATATGAAAATCTACGTAGTAAATGATTTTATTTCTAAGTAAGAAAATTTAAATTGGTTTGATAAACTTGAGAAATTTCTGTCAAAATAAATTGTGTTTTTGAAATTGTTATTTCCTCTTTGAATATTTTCAATTCTGGAAATTTTGATTATATCTTTGGTGAATATAATTTCTTCACGTTTAAAACACATTGATTACAAATAGCTTCTATGAACAACTAGTAATTAAAAAAAGAAATGGCAAAAAATACAGCTTCAAAAATGATAATATTTTGAGGCTTCTTCTTCTTCTACTCATATTTCAACATTTTTTTAATGTAATAATATAGACATAAGTCTAAAAAAAAGCTAATCAAATTGAAAAAAATGGAGAGGTGAGGATGGTTTAAATAGAGTAGGAAAGTTGGTGGAGTACCGGAGGGGAGGGTTATATAAATTTGTAGCAATATCACATTAAACCATCCGGGTGTGCTATACGTATAGTAATGTAGTAGGTGTGTTCCAATGTTAATTAACAAGGGGTACCAACACGTGGTAATTATGTGTAACTAATTAGATGCTGTATAAGCGTTGATCACAACAGTATATCCCGCCATACCAATTCCCCCCTCCCTTGTCCCTACCTCCCCAACCCGATTCCCTACTCATCTCCCTTTCAATCCTATATCAACCCACGCGAAACACATCAAGTCCGTCACAGCAGTAAATTTGAGAGGATGCGACGCGAAACGATAGCGCTGTGTTTGGCTATTGAGTGTGGTGAAGGGTTGAAGGAAGGTGAAGAGGGAGGAAGGTAAGGGGTGAGAGCCAGCCGATACCCCTCCTTGAGTCTCTTTGGTTTGAATCCCGAGACAAGGCATCGATTATTGATCGAAGGGATGATGGGGTGGTGACAAATGGGCCACGTTTGGAGAAAAGGTCTTAGGAAAAGAACAGACTTTTAAAATTTTACTAGATAGTTAATTTATATATATTTTTTCTAATTTTAAAGAGCAATACACAGAAAGGTTATATTAATGTCTGTTTTACTGTCACTGGCTTAGTACACGTTTATATTATACGCACATATATTAATTGCTCTAGTAAAGTAGTGGTCAGTAAGGTAAGGAAATGTATCCAAATTTGAATGGGGAGAGAGAGAGAAAGAGAGAATGGAAAACTACCTCAGTACACCTTAGTATTCGAGCCCTAACCTCCTTGTCACCGGAAAGACAGATTAAATCAGCCTGAAACTTAGACCTAGTACACAACCACTAGTATTAGAGTGAGAAGGAAGGACCATCCACATAACTATTTAATTAATGACCTGCAACAGGGGGAACACGATCTAAGACGTCTAGCTAATGTTATTCTGGTTTTCTGGTAGCAAATATGCCAAGGATTCAAATCCCCACCCAGAATTACTTACAATTTCTATAACTTTACTATCCTTATCCGTACCTGATAGACACCCCATCGAGCACAAGTGGCCAGTAGTGCGTACCCAGTTTAAGCTGTAGATAGTTGTTCCGGACAGCTCCGAGAGGTCCTCGCTGGAAAACTTGATGTAATGTATGTAGTAATCTCTAAGACTAAGTCCCAGATTCTCTCTGTAATGCTGGCTGTTAAACATGGAGAAGCCAGCTCCTAACGTACATGGAATCAAGAAGTGGAGGGTGGAGGTAGGGGGGAGGGTTATCCTCATTACACTATGATGGATACGGCAAAATTCAATAAAATGGTTGATGGCCTGTCCTTCTTCATAAGACGAACATAGAGTGTTAAGAAATCCTCTGTACTAGAAGATAATAAGACCCTGATAAGCACCAGATGTTTTTGTCAAGTGTAGTTGTGAGTGCTAAGTTTCTTACTTTTTAAAGAGGGTTGATGATTTATACTCACCTCTGCTGATCAGTGATGTGAGGGCTAAAACCACCCCCTTAGTCTACCACGATGGAGGATGTTAACTTCCTACCCCTACTTCATTAGTATAAGTATGTGGTTAGCTCAGACGTATAGTCAGGCGCGGTAAAAATAAAATGTAGCAGTAACACGAATAAGGAGCCTTAATTTTTGTCCAAGTATGGCTTGAAATGGTTTGATACTTTTATATGGGTCATTGGGGCATTCAGTTAAGGTAATCCCTTTAATAGTCACGCATTCATTTGATATTACTCTGTAGTTAAAATAATTTGTCCGACACCTAAACTCAGTCGGTAGCGTGTCAGTGAAAATATGGACTTACCCTTTCACGTTGATAAATTAACGGGTGGGGACTGGATGTTGTGTCTGTTCTACTCTGAAGTTAGATTATAAGGCATATGAATCTACGACAGGCCTAGTCAGCCGATATTGGAAAAAGGTATAACTTGAATAAAAACTGATTTAGACCATAGGCTGGAAACAGTAATGGATGTAAAAGTAAAAAAAGTTAAAATAATTTCCTCAGCGCAAATATATATAGTTTATAGAAAAAATCAAACTATTTATTTATGAAAGAATGTCATCCTATTTTTAGTATTTTATAATCATATTTCCTTAAACGATTATCAACATAACACAATTGGTTGGTTCCACAGCTATTCAGATATTATTTATAAGTCCTTACTCGCAGATTTCAGTGGTAAAGACGTTCATTGCGAATGGAAGAAACTAGAATAGAGTTCAAGATATTGAATGGCAGCTTAAGATACCAGTGTAAATACCTAGAAGCTTATGAGAAGGTAAGACTAGAATAGATTCAAGGTATTGAGTGGCAGCCTAAGATACCAGTGTAAATACCTAGAAGCATATGAGAGGGTAAGACTAGAATGGAGTTCAAGATATTGAATGGCAGCCTAAAATACCAGTGTAAATACCTAGAAGCATATGAGAGGGTAAGACTAGAATGGAGTTCAAGATATTGAATGGCTGCCTAAGATACCAGTGTAAATATCTAGAAGCATAAGAGAGGGTAAGATTAGAATGGAGTTCAAGATATTGAATGGCAGCCTAAGATACCAGTGTAAATACCTAGAAGCATATGAGAGGGTAAGACTAGAATGGAGTTCAAGATATTGAATGGCAGCCTAAAATACCAGTGTAAATACCTAGAAGCATATGAGAGGGTAAGACTAGAATGGAGTTCAAGATATTGAATGGCTGCCTAAGATACCAGTGTAAATATCTAGAAGCATAAGAGAGGGTAAGATTAGAATGGAGTTCAAGATATTGAATGGCAGCCTAAGATACCAGTGCAAATACCTAGAAGCTTATGAGAGGGTAAGATTTAGAATGGAGTTCAAGATATTGAATGGCAGCCTAAGATACCAGTGTAAATACCTAGAAGCATGTGAGAGGGTAAGACTAGAATGGAGTTCAAGATATTGAATGGCAGCCTAAGATACCAGTGTAAATACCTAGAAGCATATGAGAGGGTAAGACTAGAATGGACTTCAAAGAGATAAGCTGTAGTAAGGTAGAATGAATAGGACTATCTTAAGATAGGGATAGTGTGTTATGAAAGGGACTGGATAAAACTAGCTTAAGATAGGGATAGGTGGCGTTCTTTTATAAGTTTGGCAATGAGACTTCAAGTTCCTAGTGCCATAGAGTTAGTAAGTAAATACTGTTAATGATTATGCCATGTGAAAGTTTTAAACCCCCTACACATCATCCAATCCAACCACCCAATGGTCTGAATAACCAAGCTGGAAGTGGTTCATCATACCTCCTGACATGACATTCTGACTAGTCGTACTAGTGATCTCAAACGTACTAGCACTTCCTAGCTAATCTACTAGTCAATAGCTAAGTTTGTTAGTCTTAGGCCCATATTCATATTCTTTCCTCGCCATTGCAGCTTGAGAAAATATTGTGTATGTCGAGAAAATGTTACATATGAGGAAATTATAGGGACAACCCGATATGGTAGGTAATGCGTTGACGAAAAGTACTATAGTATAATTAATTTTTATAGAAATAAATATTTTAGATTTGTTTGCACATTTTGAGAAGTTCCTCTACAATTTTCACAAATTTCTGCTTTCTAGAATTGTGAAATAGACAAAATATTCTGTATAGAGGGGCCATACTATTACTATTACACACTATTATCACTACATACTATTATATAGGACTTATCATATTAGGAATTTATATATAAATAGATTTTAGAATATGCTGGTTAAAATCTTAATTTGTTTTGAATGTTGTTAATTATTCTTTTAATGCAGGAATAATACAGTTCAATGAAATATTAAGAGGTACATACATTAAATTTATTGTATGTGATTATCTCATCCAGTCATTAAGTAGAATATTAATGTCACAAGGAATATATTTGCAGATTCTCTCATAATGTTGAGCTGTATGGGGAACTCTGTGGATAATTTATGTTGATTTTATAACCGTGTCTTACCAGTATGGGATAGCTACATTTAACTATACTAATGAGGTAATTGTAATAAAGTTTATAGGAAATATATCCTGATTTACGTGAAGGGAGAAACTAATGATCATGAAAAAAAAACATTTTCATCAGATTTGCCAAGATTAGAAATTTTACTTCCCCATCACCGGTAAGTGAGACTAGATGAGACTTTAGGCACAGGCTGGCTGTTTTTCTTATTAAATTTATACATTTCATATAATATGTTTATTAATAGGTTAAGCAGTCCGCCAATTTGTGGATTAATTCTGTCAATCACCACTAGACCTAAAAATCTAATAAAACCTGTTATTTATCTTTATTTGTAGTTCTTCCCAACCCTGAATCTTTGAATGATACTCGATATAGAAATCAAAACTTGTGATTTGTAACCTACTAATGCCTGCATTTTGCTCAGTCATCCCTCAATCCAAATAAAAAGAGGGGAGAAGAGGTATGAAAGGGATTGACGAGGAGCCAAATGGCGATGGTGAGGAAGGATGGAAATGGCGTTCGTAGAATGTTCAACGTGATCCCACCCACACACACACAAGTTGTATTCGCTGAGGTTTTTGAATCCTGACTTGAATCTGACAAGTAGTAGAGGGGAAAAGGCTTTAAAATATCGCGAATATACTTGTCAGTGTGTAAGGCGAGATGATTCGCTTCGTAGCTCGCATCATTTGTCAAGTGCTCAGACCAAGTGTCAAGAGAATTGGTGGAAAGGGGGTTGAGGGGGCTAAGAAGGGGTGAAAGGGAAATTGGTTGAACGAACTTAAAGAGGATTCATCACCTTATTTTCTTGGATGTTGCGTGGGGAACAGATGGATTGGAAAAAGTATTTTTTTTAAATACTTGTGTTATATTTATATAGTAGATATTTACGAAAATTATAAACAGCATCTTGTGGTTAATGCTTCCGATTAAAGTCTTAAGCTAACAGTTGTGGATAGTAACAAAAATTAAACTTATTTTTATTAGCACGGAAATAAGTGGTTGAGGTATCTAATTAAATTTACTGAGTTGTATATTTGTACAAAAATCCCAAAACTTCTGAAACTTCACTGGAATTCACACTAGCCTCTGTGACTTGGACAAGTAAGACATTTGGTTCAGGAGATTTTATGCCATTTTCATCATTTTTGTATGTTATTAAAGACATATAATTAGCTCCAATTAATACTATTAATACCCGCTTTAGTGGCTGTATAGTATAAGGCGTCAATTTCGCAGTAGACTTGACTGCCGATTACGGGGAGATCAAGGTTCGAATCTTAGTCATATGTACTGAGGGTGGTATTTCCAAAATTGTTTTCCACTCTCTATCCACCCATATTCCAGTACACTTCCTTTAAATATAACCGTTATCATCACTAAAATCATTGGAATAATTACTACACATGCGTATATCCCGAACGAGCAAAAAAATGTTGTGCTAAGGAAGTATGAGTTTGAGATAAACCCCATATTCAATTATTCTCCTTTTAAAACTGAAACAACACCTGAAATACTTTATGTTCAACTAGTTGAAGTACTCGCCGTATCCCAGGAGAAGGTGTTTATGATTAATGATTGTAATTAATTGAAATTATTAGGTTAAATTTTAAATTTGCGGCCTCATGGTTCTCATGTTCATGAACAGGCGCTAGTAAATTTTAAAATTTCAGCCTCATGGTTCTCATGTTCATGAACAGGCGCTAGTAAATTTTAAAATTTCAGCCTCCTTGTTCTCATGTTCATAAACAGGCGCTAGTAAATTTTAAAATTTCAGCCTCATGGTTCTCATGTTCATGAACAGGCGCTCGTAAATTTTAAAATTTCAGCCTCATGGTTCTCATGTTTATGAACAGGCGCTAGTAGATTTTAAAATTTCAGCCCTATGCTTGTGGTAGATAGACAATGCTCATTCATGGCAGACATAACATGACAGACAATCTCTTAGAGGTGGCTCTTATATTTCTTTGACAAATTTAAATCTTATACCATAGTGTGAAGTAGTTTTTTAAATAAGTTTATGATACTATGAAATCCCCCACTACACCAACCTCAACATAGAAATATCTAATATTTAGGATTTATTGGGATATTTGTAGTAGTCCCACTACATTCATGTTTTTATAAAAAAAATATCTGTGTCTTTTAAAAGAATATAGTGGTTTGGGTGTGATTGAGCAACTAACAGACAGGGCAACATTTCATGTTATTAGTATAATTTTAGATTTCTAGTAATCTTAGTTTTGGAGTTATAGCGCCTACACATACCCACAAACTCACAAACACACATACAAACATACAAACAAATACACATGCTATATTATGTATATGATGATTGATTATTGGTTCCCATTGTCAGGCTTCCCATAGTTTATGAGTTAGAGCCCTGGACAGGCTAAAAATTAGTGTTATATAACAACAATCTATTTTCAAGATGGCTGTAATGTTTAATATAATAATATCAAGGAACCATTAAAAGTTGGTCCAAAGAAAATCAAATAAACTTAAGCTGAAAAAATGCCAAAAAGTTTTGTTTTAAAGCTGATATATTGAAACAAATTGGTGGACGTAATTTGTAGTTAGCCTTTATATTAACTGGACGTCCAAGTTATATCAACAGGCGATTTCAGCACCATAATCGGTACAGTAGTTTGAGTGTGATAAATCAACAAACAAACACACATAAGATTTAGTCCTTATATATTTTAGGCTCCAATAATTATATAAATGATTAATATTAAGTACATTCACCTAAGGTTACAGTGATTAAAATGTCCATGATTGTTAATTTTGATTTTGTGACAAGTCGGTGTTGGACCCCCAATATTTTGAGTCCAAACCATAATATTTTTTCAGAGTTATTTTTATCCAAAATAAATACTCAATATTTTAAGGTCCACACGTAGTATGACGTAACAACTCGTTTTCTTTATCCATGACCGATTAACCAATAGATTAGATACACATGTACCCTCAAACCTGGAATAGCATTAAGTTATTATTTTATGTATTATTCACTTTTAAACAATAATATTAATATTCGACTTTATTGAAAAAGCTGAGGCTACGAGCTTTTCTAACACTTAACCAAAATTACCATAAAAATAAAAGCTAAACAAATAATACAATAAACACAAATACTTGCATAGAAAAACTGTACCTAAATATATAATTAAGTAGGATGGAAACACAGTAAATAATGGAATTTGGTTGAGTGAAAATGTTTTTCGTATAGTCATATTAATGTTTTATTTGGGTTATTTATTTGTCGAATTATCTCACTCATATAAACCTCATTGCCTTCCAAATAAGACTACAGTCTACTGCGGTACAAGGCGATGCCTAGTTCGAGTTTTGGGTTGAGATTAACTCTTTAAGAATTTGTTTTGTATGCACCAATTCATCATACCCAGCCTGGATATTCACATATTTACACTATTAGGGTAGGGTTGAGAAAGTTAGGATTTAGATGATGTGTACCCATATTTGCGTGGAAGGTTAAGGGAAAACTATTTAGGAAAAAAAATCTCTCGGTAAACTTTGATAGGATTAGAAAGCCTTGACATCTCCATACTGTACGTAGCTGTGGCCTTTATCTGTGTGTCCACCAATGTAAATGTTTTTGAATTTATGATGGCTTAAAAATAAAGTGAGTTTCCGTTCTAACGGTGTCGGATTCATTAATGTGACGCTGTAACTGCGTTACTTCACTATTTCTCACGATGCTCAGTGTGGAAGGCACAGCTCAGCGAAAGAGAGAAAATATTTCACTGCTGGACTAGCAGTTTAAACGAACCAAGTGAGGCAGCGAGCGTGGTCAAAGAGCTGCAAGAGAGGAGGTGTCCGTGTGCTTGAGTGGGTAGCCCCGGGACCCGTCCATCTGATTAGCGGTCACCCGCACGGATCTGCAGTCACAATAAGTCATCCCCTCTAACACCTTGCCGCTTCCCTACCCCTTTACAACTTTCTCCTTTCTACCTGTTGAGAGGAATCAGTAACAACACCCTCTCTGGGAATTTTCTCCACGGGGTTGTTTGTTGCTATAGGTTTTATTTTACCAAAACGATTAATAAAATCGGATTTTTTTTTTCAAGGTAATCATTCCATCAAGTCTTCTGTCACGGACTTTTTTTTTTTCAATAATCTACGCGTTTGGAGTATCGAATAATAATACACTATGGTGTAGTTGATGTATCACCATTCTTCTCCATTTACTTAAACTCCGTACTCATTAGGTTCATAAAGTATTTGACACAAAAAATGCCATTCTTTATGGACATATTGGCCATTAATACAAAACACATTTACCAGACGGCCCCTCCAAACTATCAGCCTATCAATATCTACATTATTGGTGACCTGGTGGTCTAGGGGTAAGGTGTCAGACTTCGTGGTTCGGATTCCACGTTAAACTGTAGATCCTCCATTCCATCTCACTAATCACCCTACCATTACACATTAGCGTAAGTGCGTACAACCCGAACGGGTAGTAAGACGCGGTGCTAATAATAATAATATCTACATTATTAATTTTTAGCGCCGCGTCTTATTACCAGTTTGGATTATATGCGAATAAACTAATTATGATAATAGTTTTAGGGAATAGGAAGATTATATTTAGAAGAATTGTACCTGTATTTGCGTAGAGGGAGAGTGGATTTAAAAAAAACACTTAATACATTATACCAAGATTCGAACATCAATATTCCCGTCATTGGCAGTCTAGTCTACTGCGAGAGCAGAGCTTTAGACCATGTGTCCAATGAAGCGGATAAAAACATCTACTAAACGACAGTTCCAGACGATCGTAAACATCAAAATCCAGACCTTGCACCAAATCTTCTTGCTTGAATATTGCTTATTTAGATTTACAGGAAACAATTATGTAGGTGCTAAGGGGTGACAAGTCAAGTATTTCCACGTTATGAACTTAGGGTGACGCCAAATCAAGTTCTTAATATGGAAATTCTTGTATTGTCCCCTAATACAACCTGTATAATTTCTTACTTGTAAGTCTGTATAACCCTATATATATATATTTTATTTTGAGACTACAATCTTAAAACTTTTATAAATAAATACCCGCTTCGGTGGCCGCGTTGTCTAACGCGCAACTCTTTCAGTAGGCTATACTGCTGATGACGGGGAGAACAAGGTTCGAATCTCAGTAGGGTGTACTGAAGCTGATTTTCCCAAAATGGTTTTTCACTCTGCCTCCAGGCAAATGTGTATACACTTCATATTAATATAACCTTCTAATTCCCTAAAACCATTGGCGTAATTAGTACATAAGTGTATAACCCGAAAGAATATTCATAAGAATTTTGTTGAGTTAAAATATGACTTATACATTTCAACTTTATTTTACTTACTATATAAATTATAAAAGTTAAATGTATAAAACTGTATTACTAGCTGACGGACATGCGTAACCTTTCAATTGCCTGATTACATTATTTTGATGACACAGAGTAAATTAAATTTAATCAATTAATTTGAATTTGTTGGATAATACCACATGGACACGGGAATCGAAAATGAGTATTTTGGCTTATCTCACTAATGTTATACCTTTGAGCTATCCAGGATTTGTCCCGTGATTAGAGTCACTCTTCACTCATAGTTTGAATCATTAATTGGATCGTGGTCTCACCCATTCGGACATTTCTGTAATTATAATTATTTGCTACTTGCGTTTTGATGTTAATTAATAATGAAGTCTCTATACAAATAATTAGATTTTCAATTAAATTAATGAAATTTGTAGTTCATAATGACTAAATATAAATGTTTTGATCAAGTCAGTTGATCGAAATAGTAAAGTCTGACAATAGCCAACGACGAGAACTTTACAATAATTCTAACATTTCTCCAGTCTTTGGCTCTAGCTGTGCCTGTACTTTCATGTACCGTATCTTATCACTATTATTAGATATATAGCTACTTATCATGGACCTAATTTACTCTCATTTTCCATTGGTACGAATATAAAAAATATAATAATGAGCATTATTTACCACTTAAATGGAAACTAGCTTTTTCAGCTCTCTTCAATGATTTTAAAACGAATGTTCTCAAAAATGTCTATAAAAAGAGATTAAATTAGGATATGCGAGCCTGGGAACGCACTTATATTTAACTCTCGTATACAACACGTGATTTAATATCCATATCACTCAGAAGGAGTTTGTTTTGTGGAATTAATGTCTCAGAACTCTATACAAAAGTCGGCACTTAAGAGGGTAGAAAAAATGGAGAGAAGACTTTTAGTGGATCGTTGATATGCTACCTACAATGGTGGTCACGCGGTATAAAACGTCACTCCAGCCGTGTAGGGAATTATTATTTTTATCATAGCTTCATTACTACCTGTTTAGATTATACGAATATGTGTTAAATTATTTTAATGGTGAAGGAATGAGGAAAAAAGCATTTAAAAGGTAATCTATCCGCATTTGCCTGGAAGGAGAGTGGAAATATTTGAGGAAATATCTCCCTTAGTGGATCTGATTTGTTTCAGTAGGCTAGTCTAGCAGAAGGGTGCTGCCTTAGACCATTGCGGATGTTAGGGAATAACAGCAGCAAGTTTGGTAAAATGGGACAGTTTAGTTGAGTTGAATTGTATACCTGCTAATTTAGTAGATGTTTTCTAGTAGGTAACAATGTTTTGTAGCTAAACATGACAATACAAGTGTTGAATTGATTTTTGTATAAAATAAAGAAGTGACTAGAAATAAACTTTTCTAAAGATTTTTTTAATAACAATAACAAAAATTAAAGAGTGTGAGGGGATCTTGGAATTTTATGATCTACCAAGGGGGGGCGTCATATTAAAAAGGTTGGGACTCCCTGATATTACATCCATAGTTGCAATCCGTCAGGATAAGATGTTACCTTTCAGGGTAAACAAAGTTTATGAATTTTAACATTTCAAGAAAGAATTTAGTGCATAATTTATTTGCACGGGTTGATTAAAAATATTAATTCTTTGAAGCCATGAAGTTCTCTAATAAGCATCAACTTATTAAAATTGGACTTAGTTTGTAAGTAGATATGTATTAATTTAGTGGAATTGTTTTGTTTTAATCTTTGATTTTAATCTAATAACCAGTATATAATATTTAACTATTGGTTGTTTAAAAACACTACTTTGATAATAAAGCCTAAACTATTATTTAAGATGTATACTTGTTTTTAAACCACGTTTTATTTCCACTCCAAGGCTATCCGCATATTAGCTACGCTAACTGGGTAGTGATGAGTAAATATACCCGCAGTTGCGTGGAAGGAGAGTGAAAAACTATATCTTAAAAAAACCTTATAGCACCCATCAGATATTCCACCCCCGAGCTGATCGTCACCGGGAAGATATAATGAATGACTGAATGAGCCTGAAAATTAATCCGCCTAACCACCAACTAGGGTCACAAACTAGTTAAGTGAATAATAAACCGTAAACTTGTTTTTACGTTTGATTTATTCTGTTTGTTTGTTTGTTTGTTTCCAGTAAACTTGGAAAGTACTCATCGGATCGTGATAGAATTTATTTTGTTGTACCTCTTATATTCAAGAATAAAGGGTCAGCTATAGACCACCAAGATATATCATCAGTGAGCAAAGCAGTGTTTAAAAAACCGTTAGTGTGGTTACATTTGCTTTTTAAATTTTTAACAATTCAAATATATTATCTTTAAGTGAATAAACCTTATTTGTAAGTCTCTTTGGCAACGAGAGGTTTGTAAATATGAACAAACCATGAATGTAGAGTTAATTTATTTCTGTCTTAAGCCTACTTGTTTGCCAAATCAAATGCAATCCAAATAATAACTACAAAGTAAATTTTAATCTTAGATCCAAAGAGAAACTATATTTTGTGTTGGCTGTATTGTATTCACGTTAGAATGCAAAAGTGATTCTTTAATAAATTAAACTTAAACATAGGTAACATTCAACCTCTCTATGCTATTTGATCTTACATTTATATAGATACATATTTAGACAAGTATATTAACTATGCCATTAAAAGATAGAAAATAATAACTAAAATTGTATAATGAAAGTAACAACACAAAGCTGATTATTAAAATGTTAAGAAGTAAATTTCAAAAAAACTATTCTAATTGTGATGTTTTGTTTTGTTTGTCTCACAAATTTATTAGGAAGCTTTGGGTATTGTTAAACAAATATCTGGGCCATTGCGGTTCACTATAAGCAGAGTTGAATGTATATAGATATATCTACGCCTTAAACCATGTGACCTCCAGTGTGTGTAGTTCCAAATGCAAGAAAAACAGAAAGGTGGCACTTTTCAAGTCTACGTATTCAAATCCCAAGGTGTGCACCTCGGGTGTATTTAAAAAACTTAGCTATGTTAAGCTTAATGCCTTAGACCACGTATCAACTGGGAAGTTCATCCTTAAACTCAATTAACCAAGATATTTTAAGATTTAAATATCAAGTCAGGGAGTCTTTAGGGTGTACACCTTAGCCTCTTTTTTTACATCCATAGTAATCCTCGCACATTATACATTTTGACTACCTAATCTGGTTTATAAAGAACCAAGAAACATAGAAATAGAAAACTTGGTACGAATCATTTTCTTTGACAAACCGTAGTTTTTGTTAATACACATGTTGTTAGCCTGAAGTACTAGTCTGTGTAATTTCTGGTGCGGGAGGATTCCAAATGATTGACCATTAAAATCTTAAACTTTGTATATTCATTATTTAGGGAAACTATCATATGTGACTCTCGGCTTTTTGTTTTTTAGTTCTACCCTACTAATTATATAAAAAGGAACATTCTGCCTTTTGTGGCTTTTCCTAAATGGTTTTATAATATCTTTCCACGTTAATGAGGGTAGATTACCTTTAGAATTCTACCTTCCTCATTTCTACTCCATCAGATAAATATAATACAAAATAATTAGAATAACTACCATTTGACTATACCGCCCTACAAAATGTATACTAAAAATCTAGAATTTTAAAGAAAATTTACCAGAATGTGCATAGAGGGTGAGTGGGAAACCATGTAGGAAAAGAAACCCTCAGTAGACCTGACTGGTATTCGAACCCCATTTCCCCAACATCGGCCGTCTAGTCTACTGAGAGAATTATTATTTAGACAGTGCAGCCACCATACCCCATGTATAATAGTTACATTTATATACAAACACATTATGTTTATCAGAAGGGAGAAGGTATAGGCTTAAATACACCTACCTATATTTTTACTTTCTCTCTATCTTACAGGTAGAGAAAGTATGGTGATCGTCAAAAAAATCGAACTCGAGATTTTGATGAATTTTGACGTTTCATGACTCCCTGAATCCAAAAAAGGGGTTTTTGAATTTCCGTCTGTCTGTCTATCTGTCTGTCTGTCTGTCTGTACCTCCAACTAGAGCCTAAACTATTTTACCGATTGAGCTGAAACTTGATATCTAGGGTTTTCATAGGGTTACCCCGAGGGGTTTTTGGAATTGGATATCTACCCCTAAAATTAAGGGTAGTTTACTGAAGGGTAAAAAGAGAAAAAGTCGATTTTCTCAAAATCGGCTCTAACGATTTTGATTAAATT
>CABFWB010002037.1:31648-54404 GCA_902151455.1 Timema bartmani | reverse complement strand
TATATACCTTCATCCCAGCTCACCAGCGAGCCAAGTGGTTTGGAAAAAACCGGGCGTAAGGACTGATCATTCGTCGCAGCTGGTATTGCGGGTACATAAGTTGGCAAGTGATATGAATGGAAGGGGGCTGGGGGGATTGGGGATTTGGATGAGTCTGGGTTTCTTCTTTAATCTTCGTACACACATAAAACACTGATTTTGAAGTTTTATTTTTTTTCCCCAGCATTTGAAGTTGTAGAATGTGTTGATGTATTATTTAGTGCGAGTGAAGCCGTGGGCAAATGCTATTAGTAAATTAAATGGTTTAAAAATAAAGAAAAATCCGCTACAACGGTTGTTTGCTCCAATTCTACATGTTTCCTTGTTCTTTAATGTTATAAACGAATCCCTAGTCATTTTCAAGTTTTAAGTGATGACCTACTCTCCCCCCACCACATACGCCAGCCATCGTGCCCTGATACTCTCGCGTTCCCAAAAAGAGAAATCAGGGAAATAGTGTTTCCAAGCCGAGAAGTGTTTTGAGACCCGCATCACGTCTGGCAAGAAATTCATAACCATGCAACCATCGTGCTGGAGGCCAAAGAAGAGGTTCCAGCCCGGGCTACCTCGTCTTCATCTTCTGCTACCCTCATACTAAGGCCGCCGCCACCCCTACATGCTGTCACTGGCAAGAATATAATTTCTTCCTTTTCAACCCTTACTATCAACCACTTCCGTTTCGTTACTGTTTGCTTGTTTTCTTATAGTGAGTGATATGAAGAAGACAAGCTTGAAAAATCGAAAGAAAGGGTATCTGGATTGCTATTTTAAATAGTTAAGTAATGAGACCCATATAATTATATTCATAAAGCTTACGTTATATAAACCAATAAACCAAAGAATGATATTCTTAAAGGCTACGTAGTGGGAAATAAAGAATGGGATTCTTAAAGGATACATAATGGGAACTAAGTAATAAAATTATTAAATGTTAACGCAGTGGAGAAAAAAATAAGTTAATTATAAAAGGTTTCGTAATGGGAACTTAATTATGTGATTATATATGGATATTGTATGGTACCCAAAACAATTTTTTTTAATGTTTACGTAATGGAAACAAAATAATTTAATCCAAAAATTTACGTAATGGAAACCAAATAAAGTTAATCAAAAAGGTTACGTAATGAAAACTATATTAATTTAATCAAAAAGTGTATGTAATGGAAACCAAATCAAATTAATCAAAAAGTTTAGGTAATGAAAACCATATTAAGTTAATCAAAAAGTTTACGTAATGGAAACCAAATAAAGTTAATCAAAAAGGTTACGTAATGGAAACCATATTAAGTTAATCAAAAAGGTTATGTAATGAAAACCAAATGAAAATATCAAAAAGGTTAAGTTACGGAAACCAAATAGATTTATTCTAAAAGGTTACGTAATGGGGACCGAAGAATGTGATTCTAAAAGTATACCTAATGTAAACCAAATAGAGTGAACATAATATAATACAAAGTATGTGTTTCAAAAAGATATGGGAGCCATAGTCAATTTATTAAATACGCTTGGCTCACTTATTTGTTTTCTCACAAGTCTTAAATATCATTTGGGCTCTCAGTATTTTGTACCAGTAATAGGGTAGCTTTGGTAGAAAACTACATAGCTCAGAGGAAGTATACCTTGATTTGATAGGAGAGAGTTGGGAAACATTTGGAAAAAACACACCTTTGTAAATTCGTTTTCGAGGAATGTTGCTAAGAGGAAATGCATCTTCATTAGTGTTGAAGATCTAAAATCAATAGTCATGAATCAAATGGGTTAAAACCACCTCCTCTGGGACACAAACCTCAACCTAACTGTCCTCAAAAAACAAGTATATTAGCAGTTTAAACAGCAATACCACCTAAAAACACAAATCGAATTAAATACCATTTTGAATACGGTTGTAGTTTTGAGATACAATATCTTAAATGTTATATTTTCTCCCTTAGGTTTCAAATTTATATAAGTAATGTGTATATAAGTGTGTGTTTCACTTTTAACGAATAAGACGTCCACACAAGTACACGTCACACCTTCCATGGACTCAGAAAGAAATAATTCCTTACTAGTACATAAAAAAATAAGTATTGCGTACCGTGACAAGAATCTGACGAAATACAAGCCACAACTTCATATATTTATGTCATCAACCACTTATAAGCCCATCTCCAATTCCACTTTCCTGGCAAAAAATGACCAAAAGAATAATAACAGTATCTTTATTATTACTACTAATTTTCTCTCTTCAACATAAGAGAAGAAACAAAAATAAATGGAAGTGAACGGAATGGACAGAAGAACATTTGGGCTGTGTTACACTGAGGAGATAATATGGTTTCCATTTGAACATCCAATTACATGGCACACGCGGTCACCCGGTGGGAGAGGAGAGGAAGGGTGCAGCAGGAGTAGGAGGGTCACCAAATGCTCATGGAATCAATACGGGGCGACGGAATTGACCACCATCACATGGGAGAAGAGTCGAATATGTTTAACATTAAATAGACATATTAGATATCAAACATAGGCGCTACAGTCGAGCAAGTTGACCTATATGGGCAAGGTGGGTTTTTTTTATACCTTTTTATATAAGTTAGAGAAAATACTGTGGTCATTTAAATTTTTGCCTTCGATATTATGCTTAATCTTGAGTTTGTATGTATCCCTGAACCCATAATAGTGGGACTTATAATTATATTAATTATTTATGTGTCAATGTCTGTTTGTTTGTCAGCCCATAACAGAAACGTTTTGATTGATATTTTCAAATTCAATATTTACATGTAATATAGTCATACCTTGGGCATTAATAAACATACACTCACACCCTCACACTAAGGGTATGAGAAATTTTTCAAAATTAGTTCAAACGATTTCGTTTAATGTTTCTATCTTTGAAGTGCTTGACATGAAAAATAACGCTGTATTTTTACTTTTCTTGAAAAAATTCGTTTGAAGGTTTTTCTGATTTAATCTTGGAAAATTATTAAAATTTCAAAGATGACTACTCTTTTGTTCAAATAGGGTATCAAAAGATCGTCTTACATAATAAATAATAATTTATGATCGTTTAAAAAATAATATTCGAGGGTAGTTTACCGATGACTAAGTTTGGAAAATGTGCTTTTATTTTTAAATGAAATGGCTATAGCAATTATGTTCCAAATTTAAATCTGAAGATCATTTCACATGATTATCAAAGTAATGTTTATTTTTTGGTTGAAAACTTACTAAAGGGTAGTTTATTGATAATTGACTTTGAAACTTTAATCACAAACTGTAATAGACAACATAAAATATGTATGATTGTAGGCCTTAATTAACTTTAACTTACAAGGTGAATAGCTTACAAACTACTCGAAATGGTGAACAAGCAGGCAAAGACGTCAGTTTCATTTAATATAGTATTTGAGGACCAGTAGTATGAATGTTAGAGCCCTGGAAGATGTTTTCCTAAGATATTTTTTTAAATATTAATTGTCTTCCAGCATGTGTATACTAGCTTTCTTAATTTAAATTTTACCTTTCTCATCTCCACCCTATCAGTGTAGATATGCTGATATCGCGGATGGGTGGTAAGATATGGTGCTAATAAAACAGATAAAAACTAACTTTATATTTATTAGTACAAACCAGTCCCAGAGCTCTCATTCGCTGATTGGATGACCTGATCAAAACGGATACAAATAATAAATATATTTAGGCCTTCCCCTAAACTCTGCATAACGTATTCCTTTCTTGACATTGAGTGATACAAGATGACTAAAGTAAACTGGTGAGTGAGTGCATTTCCAGAACGCTAGTTATATATTACCAATTTTCAATAAAATTATACTATCTCCTACTCAAAGAAGTACTAAACATGTTTCTTTCAGAGTATACTAACTATCGTGCTAATAAACTCTCTCAATTGCTACAGTGTACTTACTATCCAATGAATAATGAACAGTTAAATTTTCATGGGAAGAGACTTTTAGAAAATACAGATAAGTTATTTCAGTTTTTCAGTTAATAATGATAATGTGTGAGTGTTATCAATGTTGTTTTATAAATTCTTTAAAAAATAAATTAATATAATCAAATTGCACATTTATCCCTATGACGGAGTCAATTCACTTTGAACCAAATATATTGACACTAAAGCTACTGACAATTATTTACAATTCACAGGGAGTTCGTTGTTTGCTATCTCCATGTTTGAAATACATACTTACACATTAATTAGTAGTTAATGTAATTCTATTTATAAGTAATTATATTTGCACAGCAGTCATTAATATCTGCGACATTTTCTGTAGTGTAGCTAATATTACAAACTAGCGATGATATTGATACACATTTTAATGTGATCTGACATGATTTATAAATGAAAATACATTCAATTACGGTACCTGAATTAAAATTTATGTTTTAATTTGTCACGTATAAAGTAATATACCATGTGTATAAATATTTATTATGGCATTGTTTGAAACGTATATTTTTGTCATTTTATTACGAACCTACGAAAATGTGGATATTTTGGGTGGCTTTCTCTCTAATTCACAAAAAAAATTATCTGAAAAATAAATGTAAATAAAAAGTTTCTGAATAACTTAAATAACTACAGTTTATATAAGATCATTCAAGTAATATTAATAGATAACTATCCAAAACGGTAATTTGAAAAAAAAAACACAATATAGTGAAATCACAACAGGAAATTCGATATAGAAAATAAATTCTTTGTAGTCCTCACTCAGCTTCTTATTTCGAAAATACGATTGACTTCCTGAGTGAATCAGGAGGGTTATCCACCTTATTAGGCATTGATTGTTAACAGAAAATCACTTCACGATTGAATAAATGGTACGGTACACCACACAGACATTATCTCGCTCTTATTTTAAAATAGAGACAATGACTAACAAATTATATGATTTGTGAAACAAGATAATATACAATGTTTCAGAAACACTTCCTCAAATAGCATAAATGAAATATTATACACTGTTACATAAACATATAGAAAAGAGGAACCTCTCTATCAGTAAAGAGCATGAAAATCAATTTAATTTGTTTTAAGAAATTAATATAAAATAAAATGTTTTGATACATTAACTTGATATGTAGCGTGCCCATCTACCTGACTAAGGGTCTTGGGTTTGATTCCCAGTATGGTTGAAAAATTATCATTGGTGAAATGTAGGTTTCCCCTTTCATAGTGATGAATTAACTGCCGGGGTTATACAGTAGCCCCATGGCTTCTTTGGTGTTGACTGACAGTTCACAGCTGACTTCTGACAGTCAACATTTAGGTATATACCTACATTTTGACTGTCAGAAGTGACAGCTGCTAAACACGTGTTTTTGCAGATCATATCGTTCGGCGCAGGGAAACATAATTTGGTCTGGTAGCTTTTCAAAGCTGTCAGCTGTGAGCTGTCAGTCAGCACCAAAGAAGCCATGAAGCTACTGTATATTGTATATGTTTTATATTTAAATTATTCTTTAAGTCGTGTGCTGATATAATCAGTTGGCTCAGAAAGTGCACATTAAACACTCCAAATAAATGAAAAAGGGAAAATTAAATATAAAAATTAATACATTCGCCTATAGCTTAGAAACTATTGATTTTTCAAAAATATATTTCAAATAAAAGATTTGTATTTTAATAGCACTACAACTTTACAGTGATAAGCAATTTCGTATCTCAAATAGTTGCGGATATATGAGAAAAGTTGGAAATCTCCACTTGTATAAAGTACTCTAAATATCATGGGTAAATTATTATTGCCATTTTGTTTTTATTGTTAACCAGTGCCAAGATACAAAATTTAATAAAAATCCTTAGAGCAGATTTTGACAAAGTCAATTTTATTTTTATCGTTTTTTCCTCTAGTAAACTAATTTTAATTTGAAGGTTATATATCTTGTTCCAAATATTTCTCGGTAGAACTTTATGAAAACCTTAGATATAAAGTAAGCCCGATCGGTAAAATGGTTTCGGCTCTAGGCTGAGATACAGACATACGAACAGACTGATGGCATCACAAACAGCACATTTCTGTTTTGTTTCAAGGAGTCATAAAACGTTAACAATTATCAATACCACAAGTTTTAGTTTTTTGACAATCATAATATTTCTCTCTCCGAGAGATAGAGAGAGATTTAAAAGGCCATAAAACTCGTATCTTAAAAAAAATCCCTCATACTATCCATCACGGATGTACACATTTTAATCACGTTAATGAGGTAAGCATTAGGGATGTAGAGCTAAAAGGAAATGTATCCGCATTTGTGTGAAGGTAGAGTGGAAAACCATTTAAGAAAAGGCACTCTCATGGCAATCAGCCGGGGTTCCAAACCCACCAATGGCAAGCCAAACTAAATGATACGTACAGTTAGTTCTTACACACACTGATACGGTGCATATGACTGAACTATTAATTTATTTGAAGGCTTTTTTAATACCAATGCGTCATATGTAATTGTTCCAGCTTGGTATGAAAAAACGGTCATTCTTCGTCGAACAAATCCCAATCCTCCCCTCTCTCCCCCTTTTCTATTCAATACTCCCACATAGTGACCAGTACAGCTGCTACAGTGTCGTCGGACAAGATCAGTGCCCCCCTTCTACTCCCCCCCCCCATACATCCCCTTCTCCGATCCATTCAAACCGCCCTTACACCTTCCCTAACGTATAGAAGGGAAGTGAGGGGACAAAGGTGGGTGGACAGCCCTTGTCTTTCGGACCTCAACATAAAAATTACGAGCTTGTCTTCGACCCACGAAAAACCGGTTACTACATTTCAATAAAATGTGTTCTCTCCCCTCAAACCTCTCCTCCTCGTATTTTATCACAAATATATTTATAGCAGCAGTATTTTAAATTCATTTGTCACGTTTCAAAGCTATGCGGCAATTGATTCTCGCTTATTTTGTTACTAATATTTTCCTACTGATACCCATCACGTTTTTTTTTAAAAGTATTAACATGAAAATGTTTACTAAGGGTTGGCTTGGAAAATATTTGTTTAGAGATACCAATATCAACATTAAATGACACTATACAAATTGACTCCTAAAAGGCCCATTTATAATTACATATATATTTTAATCTGGGATATTTAAACATTATGTGCTAGCAGCTGATCTGTCCTTCACGCGGTTTAGTAGCACTAAAACTTTAACAAATTAGAACGTTCAATATCCTGCTGCTCGTCTTTTGATAGTTCCTCGTCTCCCAATACTGAGCTAACTAGGGCAATCACAAACCAATCATGGTAATTATAAATTAACAAAATTAAATAACTTTATACAAAATATTACTTATTCCATAAACTGAGTGAAAAAACAAACGCAATCGATTAGCAAATCAATCCGTACCTAAGCACGTTCATAAAATAAGAGAAACGAACTAATAAACATTCTTACAGAAATATTTTTGCAAATAGAAGAAAAGAGTTTACCAAACAGCATAAACAATAATCTTTACTCTTTTACAAAAACATATAAAATAATAAACATCGGAGTTATAAAAGATCGTCACGGTTGAGTTTAGTTAACAGAAACTGTATTTTAAAATGTTTATGTCGTTGCTGTTTAGGCTTTAATTTATCCTTCGTTTTTTAGCTTTGTTGTCACACAGCTAATGAATCTCCTTTAAGATCATATTTAGTTTTTGTAATAATTTATTTTTAGATTTTTTCATCTCTCTATTCAAAATTCAAATTTTCCAAGGTTTTCAACTTCTATGTGTGGTCCTTTTACAAACTTGACCAATGATAAGACTTTATATATGTATATACAATCCCCTCCCCCTATTTTTCACTTTCCACATTCCCATTTAGAAATTTCAAGGTGTAGTTAAGGCAGTACAAAGTAATTGCTAAGATTCCTTTGTAAAGGAAGATATACCAAAAATGTAATATATATATATATATCAAAATCATTTTGAAGCTGGTAGGATTAAAATATACAGTATATAAAATAATTTGGTTTGAATAACATCAACTATTTGAGCATTGATAGACAGAGATAAGAATAATCCCATAGCAAAATGTTGCGTCAATATACATTTCCCGAACTATATATTCTTAGGGGAGTTTTTTTTTCATATGTACCAATATGATGTTAGAACCATGGACACCAATCATGCTAACTTCTGTTATGAAAAATGTAAAAATAGATCAAAACAACAGGGATCAGACTTGGTGCGAAATCCGAATCGGCGCCGATCGAAGACAGATTAACCCAAAGTAATATACAATGCGATTAGATAAGTTTCAGGCGCAGAACAATTTAAAATAAAAACTATAAAACTGACCCAACAGTTTCACTTACATGGTTATCTCTCAAACAATCTGATACGAGAACGGCTCCTAAAAGTTATAGGAATTAAAAGGTATATTGGAAATTAGGAATCCAATAATAGCACATAATCTAGATCATAAACGTTATATTTGAACTACCATTGGAAGAAAAATTCATAGTATAAACATGAATAGATGTATAAAGGCTAATTTTGTAAAAAAAAAATGTATTATATTTATCACGCTGCTGTTAACAATGACACAAACTACAGATCACATGGATTAACGTATGAATATATGTAATTATATCTGGTAATTTTTTAATCTGTGAGACTTAAGTTTTTTCAATGGCAGTATTTAAAGAGTAATAAAGGTTTGTTAAGTGAATAAAAAAAATCGCTCAAATTTGTCTTTCATCTTGGGTGTATGTGTCACAAAATAAAAAGATAAAACTTAAATTTGATAAACAAGACCTAGACGCAATTTTTTAGAGTAAAAAAACTTTCCCCTCCTCTTCTGTTTTCTCTTAACATGCCGCGCTTATTTTGGCCGCCCTTAGGGCGAGTGAGGTTATTTGACGCACCCCCTCCTCTGATGCATTCTGGATACCCTCCACACCCCTATTACAAACGGAACTAAATTAAAACAGTTTTCAAAGCCTCGTTTTTCATCACGCTAATTAAAGTGTCAGACACACATATTTTACAGTTCACTAGCTATCGTTTCTTTACATGTATAAACATACTAGCTGGTGTGCCCGTTCTTCGCACGGAGAATCTATGAATTATCCTTGCTATTTTTAATATATAAAATAAACCACAGAGAATAGTAATCAATTTTAATTTATGTTTATATATGAATCCTTTATTGGTTTAAATATTGATACAAAACGGGGAAATAAGCTGACTAAGATACTATTGCAAAATTATTATATATCTGTTTTAGACCTGTCTTATTTTGAAGATTAAGTTAAAACTTATCCATACACAATGCTTCGAACTCTAGTCTGTAGATGTTAGTAAAAAAAAAGACTCTCAAAGCATAAATAATTTGTTTTAAAAGGGTGCAGTTAAACACAATCAAAATTATATTAGCATTTTTTAGCACAATTATCCCATTTACCTTATTCACCCCATCTCCCACACATACCTTTCTCACCCAAACGACCCATTTCCCCCTTTTAGCACTTTTTATACATTTTTAACCTTTTTAACCTTTTTACACTAAAATAATACCTATGTTTTTTTATCTTGGGGGCTGGGACTATCTTAAGCCCCCTCCCAATATATCTCAAGTAAAGTCTAAACTCATGTATAAAACATACACCTGTTAACATAAGTTTGGTAATTTTAAGTAATAGAGACATAAATTTAAAATAATTTTAATAGAAAACTGAAATGCCCTAATTTTTCAGTTTATTTTTCTCACACGAGAAAAAACTATTTCACAAAAATATAGTAACTAACATTAGGCCTAATTTTGATTGCCTTAAATATAAACAATACCAGAATTGTAAAGGCAGAGGGAAATAATTATTGACTGTTTTTCCACAGTAAAAACCAAAATTGAAAAAAAAATTCACAGTTGAATTGTAAGTTTAATTTTAACATGAGATGTATTTTCAACCTCAGTTCAAATTTTATTTTTGCCATATTTTTATCAACCCTAACAAATTTAAAAATCTGGACATCAATCAAATTAATACGCTTTCTTGTTTTGGTTTGAATAAAATATTTAATTATTTTAAGCTTACGTTAAATATTGTTGTGATAATATATTTGATTGTGTACACATGGTTTGTAAGAGAAATACTAAATATTTAATCAGACCTAGTTTAAAGGTTCATTATGCTGCCTTCCACAATATAAGTTTACAAGGTTGATACGCACACTTAGTTTACCCTGAAAGGTAGCAGACTTACCTTGCATGGTTCGATTATGGCGTAGTTTATCCGATGGAAATATAGCATGGACGTAGCGAGGGGGTAATTATGGGGTTCATAGCTCTCACATCTCCCCGAAAATTTCTGAAGATTTTAATGTTGCTCGCAAAAGAATGTTTGTGAAACTATTTATCTTAATTTGATTCTGCAAGCCGATCTTCAGAGATAGTGTTGTGGAAAGACAACTTCAAATAGCTTCTAGAGGAATCTTACGTTAATGGTAAAGAAACAAAATAAAAAAAGAGCGAAGAGTCCACTAAATAACTTTTTTTGGGCATCAAAATTTCTGGAGTAGGAGCACTATATAATTATTTCTAGGGAATCTAACTTATGACAAAATCCACTCTAGTGAACTTAAAATAACTCTTAGAGGTATCAAATTTTCAACAATTTTCTGGAGAAGGACTATTCCAAATAACTTCTAGGATTGTACAAATTTTTAAAAATTGGGGAAGGTCTACTCTAAATTTTCTCTAATTAGTATAATTTTCAAAAAATTCCCCACTTTTGAGGACCACTCCAAATACGTTATAGCTTATAGGGCAGCCAATTTTCAAACATTAACTGGGAGGAAGAAAAATTGAAAAAAATTCTAGGGCAATTAATTTTTAAACATTAACTGAGAGGAGAAGAATTCCTAAAATAAATAAATATCGATATCTCCCCTTTCCCATCACACAAATAAGGTTTCACAACCGCTTTTTGAAATAATTGTCTTATTTCTCAGAGGTTTTAACATCATGTCATAGATTTAAAATTTGGAATTCCCCAAAAATTAATTTCTCCCTGCACCCATGAGACTAAGACAACCTTTCAGGGTAAACGGAATGTACATGGAAAACAGAGAAAACCTGTAAAAGCGAATTTATTGAGTGTGACATGAAAAGCCAAGCATAAGTCAGATAAATTATAAAATGTTATTGAAGTTTTTTTAATGTTTTGCAATAATTTGTAAAATACATATTAGAGAGCATTCCCAAGTCTAAACTACTAGTTTTATCCCCAATTAATGTAATTTATTGATGATCTTTGTGCCAATAATTTAATAGGTGACAATGAAAATTATGTATGTTGGCCTATAGCTTTTATTATAAAATACTGGGAAAGTAAATATTCTTTGGTCTGTAAAAACTGGCCAAGTATAAGTACTTTGAAGTGTAGGCCTTATCAGTGCTGTTTTAAAGTGTATAAATAAATAAATTTTATCAGCAGAAATAAGCTGGGTTTTAAATTTTAATCAGCCGCTACCATGGATGATATATTTCAAAATGCAAGGACACTAGAATGTAGGGCCAATGTTTAATCTCTCAGGTGTTTTACGCCCTTCTTTTACAATATCCTTATTGTAAGCTTTGAATAATCCTGGCATTCTGTAAGACCAGTAGTACCTACATAAATGTAAGAAATATTTATTTAGTTATGTGCCATAAACACAATTTTTAAAAACTCAAAATATATTCTAGAAGCATCCAATTTTAAAAGAATGCCACCAAATAATCGCTCTAAAAAGTTAATAGAGACATCTAATTTTAAATAATTTGTTAGGGGAAGATCACCTTATCATAGAATTTACAGGTAATAAATTTGCAAAAGATTTCTAGGTGAGGAACACTCTAAGGAGCCTTTAGAAAATTCCAAATTTAAAAAAATCTTCTGCGTGAGTACCACTCCAAATAACTTATAGAAAAGTATAATTTTCGTAAATTTTCCAAGTGTGGACCACACTGAATAACTTCTGAGGGCATCCAAATTTCGGAAAATTTTTAAAGGAGGGCTTCCAATTCCCTTTTTGGCTTGGAAGCCAGGACGTTAAAAACCCTTTTTTTCTTCTAACCACCCTTACTACACAATTAACACTTAATAGTATTATTACCTATAAAATAAATTTATAGACGGGGTCTACTTATCATTTTTAATTGTTGACCGAAATAAAGTTACCATGTTGTTACCTACTATATATAATGACAAAGAAGGACATACAAAAAAGTACTTTCTGTGAAAAATAAACCTCCCTCAAATACCTTCAAATTCATCCAAGATCTAAAATTTTACCCTGCCAGACCTACCGGACTCCCATTCAGTTGAGGCCCTCACTTTCAAAGATCTTCCGAAGCCCCTGCCCTTAATCTTTCAGCCAAGTTTAAGTTTTATACTACCTTTTAAGTTGTTTTTCCTGTTAGTTGTAGCAGCTTTAAATCCCCTACCCCTTTTCAGCAACTCTTACTTTTTAATCTCAAATTTGAAAACTTGTTTAATTATCCACTTTCCTGCCAAATTGAACTTATCAAGTTTCCCATTTTGATACTTTTCTGCCTATATGAGGTTATCCCTCTAGCATAATGTCAAGTTTCCTGGAGAGTTTAAGTGCATACCACCCTTTTAAGTGTTTTTTTTTATTTTTGAAAGTTTATTCCCCTCCCCTTCCCAATTTCACAAATTCCAAATTTGAAATCTTTAATTTTAAGAAGTGTTTAATTATTTAGAGTGGCACCTTTAACTGCCTGCCAAATTGCAACTATCTATCTCCCTTAATATGTTTTTTTCTATAATTGAACCCCCTAAGTACCCTCAAATTCCTGGTGTCCCATTTTAAAATTTCCAATGTGAAGACTTTTATGGTTACATGAGGCAATCCTTCTACCATCCTCCCAAATTTTGAACACAATTTAATGGTATTAGCATAGGTTCACGGATGTAAGTGTATAAGGATTTACTTTTAGTTCAAAAAAGCTATATGTGCAGTTTGGGCTGAGTTTCCAAACACCCTGTATGTTAAATAAATCAAATTTTCACACACAAAACGACAACCGCTATTTTAGCCAAAGATGCTGATAGCTTGAAGGTTAATTGCTTATTGATAGAGAGACATAGAAAAATCATGTAAAAGTAGATTGATGCTCGAATAACTTTTTGTGTTCTAAAATTGACCCACCTTGGTGATCACGTGGTCTAAGGCATCATTCTAGCAACAAACTGGATTGCCGATGATGGGTAGACTGGGGCTCGAATCCAAGCTGGGTTTATTATGAATTATACCTGTCATGTGTGCATAACTCAATATACATATTAATTAATACTTCGCATTAGCACAGTTGACTTAAAGCGAGGTTAAGGGATGGAAAATAAAACGAAAATAGCGGCATTGAGTGTATATGTTTACTTTCATCTGGGTCTTAAAACGTCAATAACGCAAAAAGTGGTCATCGTAAAGGCTATTTACACGCTGTTTCTGACCTTTTTATGCTTCCCATTAATTATTTATATTTTAATTTCAGTAAAAAGATCGGTTGCCACTTTCCTATCGATTGCTTACTAACTGCGCAATAAAATGGTAGAACGCCATAACGTTTTGAGGATCTTTTTAAAAATAATATAACTATCTTCCTGTAAGAAAAACTCTCTTTTTTTTAATTTAAAAATAAAAGTAGCGTTTATCTTACTATGTGATGAAAGTAATACAATAAATAATACAACATTCTATTGATTGTTCTACTGCCCATACTCTTAGATATTATTTTCAATCAGAATAACATTTAAATTTAAAGCTAAAAATTAATTAGTATTTAAAAATAATCGGAATGGAATTTTCTTAACGATTAATGGGTATTTTTTAGATATAGATTTTTTTAGAGCATTTTACTACCTGTTTAGGTTTTACGCTTATATGATAATTGCTCTAATAGAGTAGGTATGAGGAATGGCACATCTTAGAGGTAACTGCATTTTCTTAGAGGGTGAGTGGGGAACAATTTAGGAAAAATCACATCCTATGTAGACCCGACCAAGATTCGAACCCCTATCTCACCATCATTAGCAGGCCAGGCTAGCAAGAGAGTGACACCTTAGACCATTAGGCCCCTGAAGCAGTATATTTTATTTTAAAAGTAATGTTAAAATAAATTTCTAAATAATAATATGTTGTATAATTTTATTCTTTAATCATAAGATAAAAATTACTTTTCAACAGTACATAAAGAAGTAACCGACAACATTTAATAAAGTTTTGTTTGAGACAAGTAGAGTTTATTTTAGTTAAATTAAATTGAGAAAGGCTAAAATATTTTAAAATAGGTTTAGTTAAGCAAATTTAATTGGACAAAGTTAGGCCAATTTAAGTTAGTTAAATTTCATTTACATTAATTTGAAGTAATTGACGTGTATTTTCTGAAGCTACTGATTATATCACCACACGACTTTTACAATAACACGACAGACACCGCATCCAGCTCCTGGCCGTTAATTCATCTCTGTAAAAGGAGAAACCCCCATTTCATCAATGAAATATTATTCGGCCACCCCAGGAATCGAACCCGGGACCCTTATTTCAGTAGACAGATACGCTACCAACTGAGCTAAGGTGTCGGACAAGTTAAATGAAGGTGGTTCAGAAAATTTAAATATATTGTTTGTAGGATGACACCAGGACAAAGAAATTGAAGCTTAGTGCTTAGGCGTATCACACTGGTATTCTTAGATGGAGATATCCAGGTTCAAAGCCTTGCAAGGGTTAGAGCTCACATTATATCTTAAGATGGACTATATTATGGTCTTGTGGCATGATATATATTATCTTTATTTCTAGTGGATGTCAACATGGTTTGTCAGCTAGACATTTCTGGTTTTCTACTGGCAGTGAAGGATAAGTTATCTAACCATCTTTTGATTTTGGAGAAACCATGTTAAATACGGCTACTTTTCCCTACGAGGTGATGTGGTGATAATAATGGTGACCATTTGGTTACTTTAGAAGTCTTAAACTTAAGTTAACCCTAACTAACCAGACTATGATTACTATAGGAAATATTACCTCTCGTGAAAAATACCTATGATACTACCGGTAATCGAATACAGGACCTCTAAGATTAGTAGCCAAGATTCTGACCAGTAGACCAGAGGACAACCATGAAATATTATGAATTATGAGAAACACGGTCAAGGTGAGACACAACGTGATTTTTTGTGCAGCCGATTTGTAAAATAATTATGTTGTTAATGCACCATTTGTTTGGATTAAAGTTTTGATTCAAATTATTGTTCATTCATAGTCAAAATTCATAAGTAAACTATAGTAAATGGTGCAACACAATCGTAGAATACCTATTTTCTCTAACTCTTAACTCTAACTATGGAATTTACTTATTTCAAAAATCTGTTTTCAGTAATCCACTCTTAAACTAAATATTCTCCGAAAAACAAGTAAACGTTGCTATTTCAAATTGAAATCCCCAAATATTTATTTTTAATAATATGATTTAACAACCACCTCGATAACGTAGTTAGCTAACGCGCTAGTTTCATGTTGAGCTAAGCTGTCGAGGACGGGGAGATAGAGATTTGAATCTCCGTCTTGTAAACTGGAGTTAGTTTTTCCTAAATGGTTTTCCACTCTCATTCCACGCAAATGTGGGTTCACTTCCTCAAAATTCAACCTTCTCAATTCCTAGCCCATTAGCGTAATTAGTACTTAAGCGTATAACCCGAAAGTGTTTAAGACTTGGTTCTAAAAAAAACAAAAAATATGAGCTAGGACATTTTTAAAAAAGTAGAATTTTCGAAAATCACACATGAATAATTTAACCTTTATTTAAAAGATTTATTTTGACTCAAGGTATGAACATTAATATTAAAATATAAAATTTGAATTAAATCCTAAAAAATATTTTAACTCTAGCCAACATAGTTTCACTGTCAACAAATGTCATGATTAAATTACTTTCTTTATAAATAAATAAATGTGAAAGAAAGTAAAAAAAATCAAAAAGGAAATAGAACCATGAAACTTTGGGTCATGCCACTTAGACATCTCGAGCTGGGCATGGAACAGTCAAGTAGTTCAGTACATTTATCCTCTCATGTATTATATATACATAAATATAAAAATTATACTTATAAAAGGATATCGAACTCGGGACTCTAGACTAGCGCACCAATGCTATATAATGAACAAGGTACAGATTCTGGATTACTTAGTGGTAGAGCATTGGCATGTTAAGCTAAGGGTTCCACATTCAATTGCCATGTTCAAATGTCATTTTTCAAATTACGAATATAATAATTGATGCAGCCATATCCGTAACATAATTTAAATCTTCCAAACTTCGATAGTTATATAGATTTAATCAAGCGAGTGTTTGTCTCTTTCGTCCATCATGTATCATGATTAAAATTTTCAGAAATATATACTGACCTTGATCACCTCTGTGGTCTAGTGGTCAGAGTCCCTATCAACAGATCCAAGGGTCCCCAGTTCGATTCCCAGCGCTCCCAATATATATCTGTGAAACAATGTATCTGGAACGGGGTCAAACTCAGCCTCATGAAGATGAATGAGGAGATACTTAAATAAAAATATATTAGCTCCGGATTATAAAACAAAGATTAACATTTTGCTGACCACATGAAACCCTCTGTCTCCAAATGTTGGCACTATCATTGCTAATGACGGTGGTCTCTCGTTCAGTATAGCTTGCTTACATCATGAAGATTTTTTATTTCGACCTTGGTGGTCTTGGGGTGGAGTACTTGCCTCAAATACCAACGTTCGTGGGTTAAAACCCAGCTGAGGTTGATGGATTTTTAATGAGTGATAAAAACCCGTAGCAAAACTTCCTTTGGAAAAGAAGTAAAGCTATTGATCCCATGTAGATTGTGGCACGTAAGAGAACCATGGAAGGTATGTGAAAATAGCTTTCAGGCTAAGTTTGTAGGCTATTTCACGATCGCTCACCAAAAAAATTCATTGCGGAAATCAACGGGAAACTACCGCGCTACCAGGACTTTTCTAGTGCATACGGTTTTTCCCAGATGGTGAGGGCAGCACTATCTTAGTGACCTGCTGCGTGCATATCCTATTCCAGATATATGGGTTGAACGCTTATAAATTGATTGTAGATAAAGATAAAAGTATCTTTCAAAAATGACATTTACAGAGCACTCGATTCTACATATAAATATGTTAAAACAGTTTTAATAAATTGTGTAACTCTAATAATATTTACTCCCTAGTTACATCGAAATTTAGATGAGAGCATAGGTGTGTATATTGAATTTAAAAGTATGAAAATATCATGGGGGTTAAACTATCAATCTAGCAAGGCTACCTACACATTGCCAAAACTTTAAAGTGAGGGGATGGAGTAATCAGCTTACGATACATGAGGAAGGGGGAATTTAAGATACAGCCTATGCAAATTTAAGTCTATAAATCAGTAAGTATTTTAAATGATTAACTGTCGCAATTTATAGTTAAAACAATAAGGTATTGTTCAATCAACCTTGATCCATGTTCAGGATCAATCACCTTATCAAATAATTCACTCCGAAACACGGTACGCTCAAAAAGAATTTGTTTAATATGATTCGGACCATTTTGATGAGCCTGCGATATAAGCCTAAGGCTCGTCTTGTAGGTTTGCTGGTGACGTAAAGGTTCAGTTTCGAATCCGATGCAAGGAGGGGGTAAAATTCCTACATGGTTCCCCACAATCACTTAACGCAAATGCGAGTATGTTTCCTCTAAATAATACCTTTCATAAGATAATACCTTTCAAAGAGTTTTGTTAGACAGAAAGCCCGAACGCGTATCAAGAAGTGGCGCAAAATATAAGATTGTGGTTGCGTGAAATCTGTAGCCGATATAAATTACTCTGAGTTTATTAGAAGTTCATTCTCACGCAATAATTACATCATTTAGTCGTTTAAATCCTATAAATATAATATATATTCTTTCACACCACTCAATAACCATTCATGAACCAGATTCACATTATATTTACAATGCACTTTTTTTAATTTAAATTTGCATAAGTAGCAAGATAAGTCTTCACCCAACTGAACCATTATTTCAAAAGCCAGCCCTTCAGGCAGACACCTACCGGCAGTGGAACCAAAACCAACTGCCTTCTTCCTAATTAGACAAATTTAAATTCATAGCCGTTGTGGTTTTCCAGCTACTACCCTCCGGTTACTTCTTCCCCTCCCTCTTCCTGATCCCCTCTTTTCTAATCTAAACCAATTAAGGGGTGGAGGTAGAGGGAGTGACTCTTATGCAATGCCACACATAGAGTACTAACAAAAACCCGGAATTTTCGTCCTCTGTTTTTATTCACCCCTTTATGTTGTGTTTTTGTGATACTTCTCCCCCCACTCCCCTCCTCTTTCAACCGGGTAAAGCATAGGATCCAAGAGGGCCGAGTAGTCCATTTCTTCTACCCAACGCAGAACAGCGCGGGCGAGTGGAAATATTGCTTGTTTATGCATACTAATGAGACGGGAGATCAAGAACAGAGATACAGGGGCCGCCACACTACAACAACACCATTTACTTTGGTGAGAGTCAAAAATGTGGGCAACATTTTGGTCGGATGTGAATAATGATGGTCGCACAACAATACTGGGCTCAACTGGAATAGTTGTCTCAGCACAGTTAGCTCGAATCTGCCCTGAGCTCTAATCCAAGCAGTTGCGTTGTTGTTTAGGGGTGGGAATGGACGATTTTCACTGTGTTTTTCCTGTCAACCCTATAGCTGAATACTGATGGTTCCTTTCAGTTCACCATCCAATCTGTGTCTTCTTATTAGTGTTAATAACGGTTATACCAAATAGGCAGTAAAACTAGTAGAGCCAAAAAATAAATGGTAGTTCAAAAGGTTTTAAAAAAATGTGTTGCATACAAAATTATTTTTAACTTATTTTTAGTCCTGTCTACGACAGTTTGATTAAATTATTAACCCACCCAACAAAACCTAACCTTCAAGATAAAGGCATGGTACGATAGGCTTTGTTTGTAAAAATTATATATTTATCTCAGTGGATCTTATTACTTAAGAAAATAAGAGTTAACTAAATTAACTATATATTTCTATTAAATTAAATTTACAATTTTATACAAAAAAGACCACATAAAGTAATGGCCATGGATGAAAAGGGGCTGGGTAAGTAAATACCAACCTTGACCCAGTTTTGACCTTGTAGCTGATTAATAGTAACTGTAACCACCCGTTTAACTGGAGGCTGTCTCCATCTCAAAGTAGAGGGTATACCAGGGTTTACAGGTGTCAAATATATTAGTGAAAATTATAAGTGGAAAACCATTTAGGAAAAACAACCCATAGTACTCCCAACCGAGATTTTAGTCACAATTTCCCTGTCATCTGCAGTCTAGTCTAGTGTGAGAGTGACGCCTTAGGCAATGCGGTCATTGAAGCAGGTATGCCTATTTTTGTAAGTTTGACTTGTGTGGTGGTATTCCTGAAGATTTCAATCTGTTTGAAAACTCCACTGAATAATTGCCCTTTTATCGCTCATCCTTACAATCGACTAAGTTAACATTAATGTAACAATGGATTTCTCATTCTAAGCTATTCATTACTTCATCATTAAATTTGAGCAACTTCGTCACTTCACTGACACCAAATGGTAATTCAATACATCAGTTTGGCTCAGCCTACTTCCAAATGTTTCGTGAACTATCGAGGCGAGTGTCATTTTCTCTGGCACTTCTATAATATCTTCTTCCAAGCTGTATATTTTGAGTTTTCCTTCACCCAATTACACAAGCCAACAAAGTAAGTTTATGTTGATCTCCCGTAACTTATTTTTCGACTTGAAAATTTGAAACTCCTTCCCACATCTGAGAGTATTTAATACTTGCCTCTATGGTTGCTAACCTATGAACGTGCAGGAGAATGGGTAAACATTACCTAAATTCATCCCCCGACAGTAGAACTTTTATTCAAAATGGGAAATTTTCATTCATTAGAGTATATTCTGAATCATATGATCTGACTGCATCTATTGCATGATTAAGAACTGTACCATCTCTATTATAGGTTTGGCCTCTGATGACGGTCGTATCGTTCATTGTCATCCTAGCCCACTTCGGTGGCCATATGATCTAACGCGCTACTCTTCTGTTGAACTAGACTGCCAATGATGGGGAGATCGATGTTCAGATCTCAATCGAGTGTACTGAGGGTGATTTTTCCGAAATGGTTTTCTACTTTCCCTCCACGCTATTTCGGGTACACCCCCCCTAAATATAACCTTCCTAATCCCTAGATCCACTAGCGTAATTAGTACCTAAGCGTATAGACCGAACGGATAGTAAGACATGGTGCTAAAAAAAGTCATCCTAATGCAAGTTTATGTGCTGAGTTTAGCCATGGATAGATAATTATGAACTTCTCTTTATGGTTCAACGTAAAATACTTGCTGTTGCAAACCATTTATTCCTTGTTCATGTCAGACGGTCTTGGATGATTTTTGGACGGTGATGTATAGGCTTCCTCTATTAAAAGCCTTCGCACTTTCTGCTTTGCTTTCTGCTTTCTGCTTTTTTGCTGTTCTGTACATCTAGGAGAGCTAAATTCTCACAATAACAACATCAGGCAGCAAGATTATCGTGTTTCCTGGAAAAGTCATTTGTGAAGTTATCAAAGAAAGCTCCTCACAGTTTACTAGGTATGGACAGATGAACCAAATACACAATCAGATTAAAAGAGTTGCCTGAAAGGAAATGCCTTTTCCATTCAAACAGATTCTTTCTGACATTTATCCTTCCATATTCTTTCCTTTCAAGATGCCTTTTAATTAGAGTAGTCATTGATTAATCTGAATTCATTTGTATGTTAGTGTAAGCTCCAGTTAAATAATGATACTGAATGTTACCTGTGAAGTTTTTATATGACAAAGAAGGACTTTTCATTTATTGATATGAATATGCAACAACAAAATAAAAAAACTTGTCAAGATATTATCCTTATAAATAATTTAATAAGCACGTTTCCGGTAATAGAAATTACGAGGAAGTGAGTGAAGAGATTTTGACAAGACACCCCTCATTTTAACGGTTAGGAGTTCAGGATACCGGGAAAAAAAGTAGTTTTCCACTAAAACCCAATTTTCACAAAGAATTTTCAATTTTTCATTCCTTTGTTTGCTGCATGGCCGTAAATCTCTAAATAAAATATATCTCTTTGGCTAAAAAATAATAGCTCAATATTTAATTATTGGTCCAAACAAATCACAATATTCTCTATAGATTAATATTTATCTTTGAATATTGGTCATAGCACATCTAAATTGAAATTCCTGAATTCATGAAATATGCATTTTTTATTAGATATTAAATCAATAATATAGAGCATAATTCGAAAATTAAAAGATTAAGTTATTAAGTTCGTGAAAATATTGTCTACGTTCTATTTCTCGCATGATAAAATAATGTTTAAATATGTTTGGTATGTATTATAAGCTAAAAAACTATAAAAAGTTCTTGAACAATGTTTAAAAATAGCAATTTTAACTATTTTAGAATAAGTTTTGGTTTTCATCTTTTCTTCAAATAATGGGTTTTATGTTCATTTGTGCAAATACTAACACAATACAAATTAATAATTTAAGCTAATTTTTCATTTTACCACTTAATTTTGAGGATATGATATTTAAAAGTAATGTTTGGTGTACCACGTCTATATTTTCACATTCTCTCTCTCTATCTGATACTCTCTCTCACGGTCTTACACACAATCTGTCTCACACACTCAAACACACTCTATAGCACACTCTCTCTCCTATAATATTCTCTCATTCTCTTTCTCACACTTTATCCCTCTTTCTCACACACTCTCTACCCTTACATACACACTCTATATTTTAACGATCACTCACAAACGCGCTCTCTCAGACACTCTCTCTCAAACTCTCTCTCTCTCTCTTAAACTCTCTCTCAAACTCACTCTTTCTTAAACTCTCTCTTAAACTCTCTCTCAAACTCTCTCTCTCTTAAACTCTCCCTCAAACTCCCCCAAAATAAATCTCACTCTCTCTATCTCAATCTCACTCTATCTATCTATTTATCTTAAACTCTCTCTATCTAAACTCACTCTCTCTCCTAAACACTCTTTCTCTCAAACTTACTTTCTCAATTTTTCACTCTAACTCCCTCTCTCAAACACAATCTCTCTTAAACTCTCTCTCTAACTCTCTCTAACTCTCTCTCTCTAACTCTCTCTAACTGTCTCTCTAACTCAGTGGCGTATCCTGAGAAAATTAATAGGTATGCTGTACTCTAAAAGCTGCAGGGAGGATTCGGCGGTCAAAGACTCTTAACCACCGTTGGTCAAGAAGGTCAGGAGATGCTTTCCCTGAAAATATGTAAACATGAGTACCTCTAGCTTAGAACAATGGATCTCAAACATTTATGTTTTTTTCGTACTCGCATTCTATCATGGGAAACTTTGCACCTCCCAACTCCCCTCATCACTCATTTTTGACTTATTTATATTTTTGTTTCAATATCCACCTTTACAGCCTATTACATATTCTGACTTCAAAAAAGTACACCAGAACTATGCTCAAAACACACCAAAACGTGAAACTACTGATATTATCATCCACTCAAATTGTAATGGAATATAAAAACACAGCACACTGCAGTTCATCGCAATACCTAAATAATCTAAGGTTTAAGTAAAAATGTCAAGACTAAGAGTTATGA
>CABFWB010002037.1:0-12300 GCA_902151455.1 Timema bartmani | reverse complement strand
TTATTGATTTTATAAAAATATGTTTCGAATAAAATATCTGTATTATAAATATATATACATATTTGTAATGCTAAGTAATTTCATATCTCAAATAGTTTCGGAGCTATTATAAAAAATGTTAATTGACGCATCAGACCGGAGCCCTTAAAGCCATTTTGCCGAAATATTGAGGGTAGCCATTTTGTTTGGAATATTTATTAATGTTCATAAATGAAATTTAATCAAAATAGTTAGAGCCGATTTTGAGAAAATAGACTTTTTCTCTTTTTTCCCTTCAGTAAACTACCCTTAATTTTAGGAGTGGATATCCAATTCCAAAAACACCTCGGGGCAACCCTATGAAAACCCTAGATATCAAGTTTCAGCTCAATCGGTAAAATAGTTTAGGCTCTAGTTGGAGGTACAGACAGACAGACAGACAGACGGAAATTCAAAAAACCCTTTTTCAGATTCAGGGAGTCATGAAACGTCAAAATTCATCAAAAAGTTCGATTTTTTTGACGATCACCATAATTTCTCTACCTCTAAGATAGAGAGAAAGTAAAAAGGTAAGACATTAGTAAGATTTAAATAACAATATAAATAGTTTATTCATGGTAAAAACAATAAAAACAATAATTTATATGGCCTTATAGGTCCATAGGAGGTATGTTGAAAATCAAATACATAGTAACATATCTTTGGTTAAGCGCAGTACGATAATGAGAATGTTTCGAAACTTCAAACATATTCTTCAGTCAACTGGGTCAGTCTGGAAGAGACAATTACTCGACCAAACTACAATATGTCATATTCACCACAGTAAATATAGACATAACAACCATAAACATTGAAAATTAGAACAAATTGTTACTCAATAAATATCGAGCCAGATATTTATACGACGACAAAAAAAAGGGTCTAGTGGGCATATTTTAAATTGTTACAAAAGCGTCTGATTCACTACAGTGCATACAGACCGAATAATATAGTAAAGTTAAATTTATAATGTAATACCACACAGATATTTCAAAGAACACAAGAGTTTGGCTTACAGACCTCAAGTCAAACTCCCACGGGAATTTTTATTAAATGTCGACACAACTAAAGACGTTAACAAGATCCCTGCTTGTTAATAATAAATAATATAAGATAGGAAAAAAGCCTAGGTGTACCACCAGTAATTTCTATTAATGATTTGGAAAATATTAAAGTCTAAATTAATCAATCAGAAAAATTTTACGTTACTTTAACATATAATTCAAATAATAATCAAATAAGGAAACATTATCAAAAAGGTAGTTTACAATTACTAGTAACCACAATATTCAGACAATTTAAATTCAATACTTCAAGCAGAAATTAGTTCATAAATGTGGCAATCTAAAATATTCAAGTGACATAACTGACACTAGCGCTCAAGTGGCCCCAGAAAAAATTGGTGTCCCATACCAAAATTTACTTCTTAAACAAATTGTTCTTAGTTATCATATTACGTTGCCTATTCCGGCTTACTCCAAATAATACTTTAATCTAGAGTCCAAAATTAAACAAACCATAATTTAATTCTTTAAAGTAGTTCAATGAAAATAAATATATCATGATAACGTCCAAGCCCTGGACAGGACATCTCCTGAAGGCATCGAATCCAATAGTTAACTTTGTCCTCAGATACGCCAAGATTATATAGGTACTAGTTGCTGGGTTTGGAATGGTGGGAGATCTCAAAACTAGAGAGTGACGTCACATCGGCCATTATGATGCTAGCAGAGGAACACGTACTACATCGATCAAGCTTGAGGATTTGCTGGCCTGTCTTGATCAAGTACACCATTTGTTGCTAGTGTTATTTTTGACTCCTTCACTCGTGACCTATACAATCACGTGATGTCTTGGTGGTTGAGTCTTTTTCGTTCGCCAGAGGGCAGGATAGTCGCCGTTCTACTTCTCGAGTGAAATATCCGTCGGCCCCCATTTGTGTAACTTTGACCAGCCCACTCGGAACATCAGTTGCTGGCTCACCAAGGCTTGTATGTCCACTCTTCAATCTAGGACGCGACGGGTATAATCCAGTCTTGAAGGTTGCTATAGCCAGAAGTTACAAAGGATAATTACATGGATAGTTTGTGATTGCAGGGAGTTTATTCTTGTTTTATATTGTTTAAATATTGTTCTTGAAATTTCCTTGGACTACAATAGAGAAGGTTATTATTGCAGGAAGATGATTAGTCTCGATACTATTCGGAGCGGATAGTATGAATATAAAAGAGAGTATATGCTTGTAGGTTAATATGGTGGTTGGGTAGTATGATGTAACAAAACGTTACAGCTAAACAAAGATCTAAAGATGCAATACATACAATACTTTAGAAGGTGTAATACTAATACAGAAAGGTCTATAACGTAGTCAAAGGTGTTTATCTCACTATATATTTTTATTCAGCAGAGTCTCATTACACATTCAGGCTGTACGCATGTATACTAATAATTAGTGTCTGGATTTTATGTAATTATATATATTTTAATTCTGCCGGTAAAAATGTGAAAAGTGGAATGTCATTGAGTTATTTGCTTGAGACTGTATTTTTAGTTTTAATTTTACATATTTTTACATATTTTAATGAATTCTACATATTTTCGAATATATTATATAAATTTAAATATTTTGCCTGATTTTTTCATAGCATAATTTCTGTCTTTCTTGGGCTAAATTCTTTTTAAATGATGTGTCATTAATTTTCAACAAACCTGTATTTTTATAAAGGAATGGCAAAGAGTAAAGTCTAAGGAAGGTATGCCAGATCGTAAGAGAGAATTACAGTCACCATAACGTAACTTTGTGTCTGACGTTCCTAGTGTTGTGAAGGAGAGATAATGTGGCGTTGCCAGATAGTGCGGGCCCAGTAGCACGCCTGGTGTGTCAGTTTGTAAGCACATGTCGATGACTTGTATAAACAATAAGTGAATAAAAATGGGAAAGTGAGTAAATCGATCAAATAACAATTGTTATTTGATCGATTTATTCATTTTCCCATTTTTATTCACTTGGGAGAAGAAATGGATATAAAAATGTAATGCAAAAAGTAACTGAACGCAAAATTAATCATGAAAATGTAATTTGAGGTCTTTCACATTAATACAGTGCGTAAAGCAGATTTTTGGGAATTAGAAACAAGACAAACAAGCCATGTATACAAATTTAAGTTTAATATTAATAACGACTATTATGTCGAGATCAAACATTTTACCTCGGAACGAAAAAAGAATAATTTTATGAAACTAACTTTAAAACATATGGAGTAGTCTGACGTCCTCTTGTTTTCAAATATCCGGCAACAGTGGAGGTTTCGTTGAAAAAGTGTAGTTCTACGATTTCTAAAATCACTTATATAATGCCATTTATTTGAAATGTTTAACTTGAGAAATTGAATATGTCTGTATTAAGAAGTGTTTTTCTATTACTTTCTTTATTATTCGCAGACCATTAAATTTAATTTAACTTCAATAATATATGTATGTAATATTAGCTTGGGGAATTAATTTTATTTAATTTCATATATTTTCATATTACTACATATTTTACTACACACTTTAACTGATTTTTATACATATTTAAGTGGAGTTCATATTTTTTAGGCTAATAATACTATATAAAAATCCGGGCTCTACTAATTAAAACTAATGTGCTATGGATGAGGAATGTTGAATTTATAGGAAATATACCTCCATTTCCTTTGAGGAAGAGCAGAAAAAGACTTAAGGAAAAAACACCCTCAGTACACCCGACTGAGATGCCAACCGCAATCTCTCCATCACCAGCTGCCCATTCTATTGCGAGAATGATGCATTAGACCAGGAGGTCCCAAACCTTTTAGAAAGAAAGATTCCTTGTACCAGAAAAAAAACATTCTGAAGCCTTCATAAAAATGTTTATGCTGAACGTATGAAAATGTAATAACCAAAATTAAATTTTTAACAAGTATTAAAATATAGGACAAACAGAAAAATCACATATTCTGGCTGTGCCTTTGGCAAATGTCCTTTGTTCTGATTCGAAAAAATGTACCATTATAATTACTGATGCTATTTTGTATTGTGAAAAACTAATAAAAATATTCTGAAATTGCCTCACGTAGCCTGAGATAATTATAGTGGATCCCAAGGTCTCGCGAAGCATAGTTTTAAAAACTATGCCTTAGATCATTCAGCCACCGAAGTGAGGGAGCTCGCTACAGACTGGGTTTCCAGTGCACACGTGAATGGTTTTCAACACGCAATTAATCACGTTGGTAGTAGCACACCCTTTACAAGTTAATACGGGTGTGCTTTATAGTAACCACCCCAATCATAATACACATTAAAATGGTATATAAAAATTAAAAGAGAATAGTGAACTTAGAAGAAATGTAACAACACAATTATCAGCGTCTATTTTAGTCTTTTCTGTATTTTGAAATCTCATTACTAAGTCTTTTTATTTTTATTATTATTATTATTATTATTATTTATAGGCCCATCGACACAATGAGGTCATTAGGGCCTTAACATAATATGAATACATAGTAAAATATCCATAGGAGAAAGTAGTATTCTCATTATTAAGTAATTTTGTGAATAAAAACAATTATTTAAATATAAAGTAAGACACCTTATTGGAAATCACGTGGAAATAACTATAAAAACATATACATGTATCTAGGTTTATAATACTGAATAATGTTTTAAGTGATAACTATTTATTTAAAAAGTTATAAATCAATAAAATAGCTAATACACTTATTCAGATATTCCATCCTTAGAAAACACCTTTAAAGCCTTAACGTATTTGGGAGAAACGCTCGCATCCCCCCCTCCCCCCATTACAATTTCATTTGCCTTTAAAAATAAACACACACCCCTCAGACATGTATGTATACGCAACACGCCCGTTTGAGTGGGGGTGTAGTCCTGACAAAATTGTAGCAAGAGAATCTCCAAACTCTAAACAGGAAATCCCTTAAAATTTATTAGACGCGATTTATTTTTTCCTATTCCAATCTCAATAATATGGAGCCTTACTAAATTCCATTGGATCTTTCACGCATCCTAACTCATCGTGGGGTTTATCTGAGTGGATCTTAGATCCTCTGAGTCATTCATTTATGTTTTTAGAAGATAGAAGCTGTTTCACCACTTAGGTAAGTGAACCAATAAAACGCTAGAGTGAAATATACTCATTTGTCACGTATACCTCGGAGGGCATGTTTACCTAATGGAGTGGAGCAGTTACTTTTATTGTATGTTAAGTAATTGATAGAATTTCTCAGTAATAATGTAACCAGATAAATTATACATTTTATTTAGTTAAAAGCAACCAAGTAGTCAAGCAGACTAAATGTCAAGTGCACCTAGTCTTACTTTTCGGTGACGATAAAAAGGTTTAGGAGACCAGGTTTAGAATCAAGATCGGATGTAGTGATATGGCTTGTTCCTAATGATTCTCTAAACTTAATTCACACAAATTCTAGTACATTTCCTTAACATTTCATCTTACTTATTCCTACTCAATTAGTGTAATTAAGTGCGTTTGAACGAAGTAGTAGTAGTATGAAGCTGAGTAAAATAAAATTTAAATCAAATTGTTGGTCTAGATTCTTGATGTGAGCTTTATAAACACATTATATTATTACAGCACTTAACTTACAAACTAAATTGGAACTATAGAGGGTGGGGCGGAAACAATTAGACAATATATGCTGAATAAAGTGACGGATAGCGTGTTGAGGTTTGCCAGACTTCCAGTGTAGCTCACCCGAGTGACATTATCTTCAAAAGTTAAAAAAGTTTAATATGTAGTTAGCTTTATTTAGCAAGTAAATATTTACTTTTCATTCTAGTTTAACATTTCAAGTTACTAATCATCTAATCTTTTCGGCCCTACCTTAAATAACTCCTAACTAATTACTAATTAGTTTGCAAGATGAACTTATTAACAAATAAATATCTTAATCACTACCATCCGTAAACAAACCAAAGAATATTCGATTTGTGGTCAACCATTTTAACCAATGAGTCACGAGAGATAAGTAGACCTCTGGTTGTTCAAATTTTGTATATGTTAGTTGATACTACAAGAGTATGATGTTTTATTAAAATTGATTAAATTGTCTAAGTTACATCTAAAAATATAATGTTGCCCATTTAAACGTGTATATAGCATATTTATAAATATACTTACATTTTTAGAACAATTATCACGAACATTTCACATCATAAATATTTTAATAAAATATTCTAAATTTGCATAGTAATAAAATAGATGTTGATATATAGAGGTAGCATTTATAATAATTATATATATTTCTGTATTATACCTAATGATAAGCTTTTCGCTTTCAAAGAGAAACTAGTATAATTTAAACAGCACAATTTTTCAGGATGAATTAAATAAGATATTTAGAGACTTCTCTATATTGCTTGAAACATTTAAAAAAGGAGTTAAGGGAAGTTGTGTAATTTTTGTATTTGAACTATTACATTTACCTGTTAAAGATACATTATAAGTCTTTTTCACGGTCTATTAAGCGGGAAGTTAAAAGATTACGGTCGAACCACCAAACGTTTCCAAGTGAAGTTTTTTGTATTTTTCGTTTAACACCAGTAAATTTGCTATAAGTTTAATAGTTTCTTAATTTTAACATATAGTAGCTAATTATTTTTATAATTTTATAATTTAATAAAATGAGGTGAAACCGTTTCAGTTAGAACAGGATTATGGTAGGAATAACGGAATTTAACAGCTACAAAAAATACTAAAACTGTTTTAAATTATTCATACATCAAGTAATGTGATTTACATCTGTCACTTTTAAAAGATATTTTCAATACCTTTAAAATGATATTCATAGTATGGTAGAAAACTATCATTGTTGACCACAAATAAAGTATATAATATTCTCTAAATTGTCCTTCCTATGAAACGTTTATTATATTTGCCATCTCTGGTGTGAGATGGGTTCTTAAAAATATCTTACAAAACACTGATGCCTGGTTATATTCTTAATAAGGCATAAATGATATATTTGCAAGGCCTGTGTGGTCTACTTTGACTAAATGATAAAATATTATGTCCTAAAGTTAAAAATTTGTTAAACCTAAAATTAATTACGTCTTTGTACTCCTCATTTTGCTACACGTCCTAGCTTTCAGCATATCTACACACTTCTTGCATCAGAGTAGTTATGTAGCTTGTCCCAATTCCTGGGTGAGAGCCATTAGTTTGACCCTTCTCCTGGGTCAGAGCCAATAGTTAGACCCATTTCCTGGGTCGGAGCCACTAGTTCAAACCATCTCCTGGGTCATACCCATTATTTATACATATCCTCCTGGGTCGGAGCTCCTAGTTCGAACCATCTCCTGGGTCAGAGCCATTAGTTTGACCCTTCTCCTGGGTCAGAGCCAATAGTTCGATCCATCTCCTGGGTCATACCCATTATTTATACATATCCTCCTGGGTGAGAGTCATTAGTTCGACCCTTCTCTTGGGTCGGAGACACTAGTTCGACCCATCTCCTGGGTCAGAGCCACTAGTTCAACACATCTCCTGGGTCGGAGTCACTAGTTCGACCCATCTCCTGGGTCGGAGCCATTAGTTCGACATATCTCCAGGGTCAAAGCCATCTGGAGCTTAAAACACTACCTAAGTCCTGTTGGTATCAACGCCTCTTCAAATTATGTCAACTATTTCAACACCCCACACCATAAAAGATACATCGGAACGTATTTATTCGAGGGTGATTTTATCCAAAGGTACACCAACTCAATCGGGAGAGAAAATCCTCTTCATCTAGAGTCCTAGATACGAAATGGTTGCATCAAGCTTAGTCGGGCAGGGTCTTGGAGCTACTTGTGTGAGGAGGAATTTATTTTTTAGGGGGGGAGCTGAGGAGGGGCGAGGGGGTGGATAAGCGATTTGCGTCTGAAGCTCAGAGGTTAAGCTCAGAGGTTGACAAATGGAGACAAACAGCTCTCACGGGGTGGAGGGAGGGGGAAGTGGATGGACGGCTCAGGAAGTCGAGGGAGGGGTTCAGCACAGATGAAAGTGGGCGACTGTGGAGGAAAAGGAGGAAGAGAGGGAGGATAGGGTGGTGATGGGTTGCCTTGGAGGTTGACGATGAACAGAAATGTCACTTCACTCGGTATAAAAGTCCATGGCAGATCTCCCATGAAGAAGAAAAGTCTTATCATGAAAGAAGTGATGAACCGACATTAATAAATGAATGGTTGTAATATTATTCAATATGGGGTTGACAGCATTCTGAGGACAGATTTAGAACTAACTCTTGACATCAAATGTCTTAAATCACTATTCCCACTATGATTATGGGATGTGACCAGGAAGTTCACCTCTGAATTAATAAATATTTTTAAATTTTATACATAATTATCATAACATAATCATCGTTCTCTCTAAGAAATATAGTTATATTTGAAGGAAGAAGTAAACGCAAGTTAAAGCACTTGTGTTTTAATTTTTATAACAAAACATATTTTTGGTAAGAATAAAATAAAATATTGTTTCAGTAAAACATTTAAGCCTAGTTTAAATTTCTTCTTATAACAATTTCAACATTTTCTTGAATATTTTGTAATGATGATTGCGAAATTTGACCAGGACTGTTTTTCTTCATTTTATAATATGTTCGTGATAAATATTCAAGAACTGTTGATTTTACTAAATATTTAAAACTAAACTTAACGAATAAACAATAAAGTGTTGGTTTATATTTTATCCAAAAAGGTTTTTTGGTTTTAATGAAGGAAAATTACTGATAAAAACTCACGTTCCTTTTCATCCTACCTTAAATACTTTAAAGAATGTAAAGTAAACACGATATAATTTTACATTCATATAATTCAATATTTAAATATCATTATTTCACCTCTATACTTTCAGTAGAAAAGCTAGAAATGAAGTATTTGTTTATATTGTTATAAAATATATTGTTCAATCTCATATTAGGTGGAAAGGCTGTGAGTCGAGTACTAAATCCTTCTTGGCAAATATATGCTTCTTAATGTGTATTTGAATTAAAGTCAGCAGCCATTTGTAAAGAACTTAGTAATAAAAAATAATGAGGGCTTATTATAATACATGATATGTCCATACAAACATAAACAAACATATAACTAACTAAATGAAACATATTGATTATATATTCTTTCACATTTAAAAAAATTCTAAGAAATTAAAATAAACCTATTTTAAAAGAAAAGAGCTATATGAAGATTTTTTAGGAAACTAAGATCTAATGAATTAGGCAATAAGGAATAAATTATTTGGATCCAACCAAACCAAATTTTATCGATTTAATTTCAATTTGAAAAGGAGTAGAGCTTAATAATATGTATTACCATAGTTTCACATGGAAATACAGAACTAAAAGGCATTCTTATAATTATTTTTGTATACAAATTAAATTGATGTTCAATTTTCATTTAATTCAACAGCTTGCCTATAGTTAATTTAAATAGTCGTAGCTTTAGAAATTATAATTCTACAAAATGGTGAGGTACCTTGAAACGTTCTTCCTTCAAAGCTGTGACTAAATGCCTAGGTCCGGGCAGTTTCTGAGCTGCTAGTAGGCCCACCGTATGGAAGTAGACATGAAAAGCTCTCTCCCATCACAAGATTGAAAATGAGAAACATAGATAAAGCTACTGGACTCGACACGCCAGGTTTCAAAGACTTGGACATCTTGGTAAACTTCTTGAAAATACAAGTTCTTATAAACTGAAATACACGGTGTCATGTCTTGTGAAATAATTATAATAAAAAGATACAGTCATCATCAGGTAAGTCATTAATTAGCATTCTTTACGTGATCCTACAGACCACGATCGATCACCGATCGGGTCATTATTGGTTCCTTCAGCATTCTCCTCCCAATCTTTCCCATCAAGTCTGGTATCATCTCTACAAACAATACGCCTCATAATTCATAAGTCACCCCCCCTATCAAGTCTCTTAAAATAAGTTTGCTCAAAAAACTGGCAAATTGTGTCCTTCTTGTAAGCATCATTTATCTTTTTTAGCACCACATTTTACTACCCATCAAGGTTATAACTTTTTGTTAAAACTACTTTAATGGTTTTAAGTATGAGGAAGTTTATATTTATATGAAGTGTACCAGCAATTTCCGAGGAAGTGGAGTAAAACAGTTTATGAAAAAAATAAACTAAATTTACACCAGACTGAGATTCGAAACTCGATCTACCCATCATCGGTAGTCTAGTCTACTGTGAGATTAGTGCATTAGACCAGGGGTCGGCAACCTATGGAACGCGTAACAAGAGTGGTACGCGGAACGATTTGAATAAAAATAATACTAAACATTATTTTTTAATAAAAACCATTAATGATATTAAATTTTTTAATAACAACGTGTTTTATGTTTCAATAATTCAATTGCTTTGTTTCAAAATTTCAAAATACTGTCTTCAGAAATTAAATTTTGCAAACCGCATTTTAATTTTTGTATTTATTCTGATTTATATGATTAATATTAAAATATTAAATATTCAAGAAACAGTAATTATTTAATATATTCGATTTAGAAACATGTTGCTACATTTACATTTTACAGGATCAACGTAAATTTGTTTTAATAGCATTATTAAATAACTAGTATACAATTATAAACGATTTGGGTGGGCTCAGGTTGGTTGGCACCCTGATCGACTATGTAATATTGCTTCGGCACAACACTACTGAAAGGTTGATGACCCCTATGTTAAACTAGTTGAGGTACATTGCGTTTTCCGGAGAAATGTTTTTAGCTTATTTTAAAATTTTGTAAAAAATGTAATTAATATTCTAAAATTACAGTTTGAAGTTGCTAACGTTTGTGGAAAGGGGCTACTAATTTTTTTAATTGTCACACCCCTAAATGCGGTGTATTCCACGCAATACTCATGACAGTCAAACACCTTCTTTATGTATTTTATTAATAAAGAAAAGATAGCTAATCTTACAGATTTAAAAAATGTTTAGTACCCAATCCATTATTTACTCAATAGCATTAATAAAGTAACTCCTTGTGTTCACTATTAAAATTAGATAATATAAATATAAGGTAAATCATATAGATAAAATGACATATTTTCAATTCTAATATGTAGTGAAAAAACTATGTACAATTACTTAAGATGTTGCATTTTATTCACATTTATAATCAGTATAATAATATATTCAAAATAAATCAATATGAAAAATAAATGGTACAGTAAACCGCACAAAATTTATTTCTCTTTGATCTTAAAATAAAGACATTTATTAAAAACTTATAAAATCTGGGAGACGAAGGTATATACACCAAATAATATATTTGTAATAGAATACAATACTAAAGAAACTTTGCGAAAATAGGAGCCTCTCTGTCGATCATAAAGCATAACAATCAATTTCATATCTCGAAGTAATTCATAAAAAAATGTATGTCTTTGCTTTTAGAACAGAAACTTTTGGTTTTATAAAATGTATTCCAAATAAAAGAGTTTTGTATTCAATAGCTATACAACTTAACAATGATAAGTTATTACGTATCTCAAATAGTTTTGGATATATGATCAAAATTGGAAATGTCCTCTTCTCTAAAGTATACTTTAAAGTAATCTTTATGGGAAAGCATAAGTTGTCATTCTGGTTGTAATTTTAAACAATGCCTTGATAAAAAAATTTTTAATAAAAATCGGTATAGTGACTTTTGAAAAACTCAATTTTATCTCTTTCTGGTCTTCAGTAAACTAGCCTTAATTTTAGGGTTTTATATAGATGATTTCAAAAGAGCTTTGGGGAAGACTTATGAAAGCCCTAAATAGCAAGATTTAACTAGATTAGTAGAATAGTTTAGGATCTAGGTTGATATAATGATAATCAGAGAGACAAACAGACAAAATCGTGGAAACAACTTTTTTCTGTTTCAGGAGGCTATGAAACGTGGATATTTATCAAAATCTCGAGTTTGAAAATCACAATATTTCCCTCTCCAAGGGGTCGAGATGAAGTAAATAGAGAATAATCGTCTACCAAAGAACAAAATTCAAATAACATGCAACTGTTAAAGAACCATTAAAGAAAGAGGAACATCTCTGTTCATATAAGAGCATAGAAATCACTTTCATTTCTAGAATCAAAAATATTTGTTCGCTTATGACTAAGAAACTGTTGATTTTATAAAAATATATTTCAAACAAAAGAGTTTTATAGAGGATATTGTGTAAGGAACGAGCTTGTGAGAATATTAGATAAGTTGAAAATAGGTTAATGTGAAACAGTTTATA
>CABFWB010002036.1:110242-126359 GCA_902151455.1 Timema bartmani | reverse complement strand
CTAACTGCCCCTGGTTAGAACAGCCTATCATAAGTCTAACTGCCCCTGGTTAGAACAGCCTATCATAAGTCTAACTGCCCTTGGTTCTATTCCTAAAGAGGCATACAGAGATATCTACTATTTGTATAACCAGCATCAATGGACACGAGTTATATCTGCCTAGCTCATTTATCTTAGTTTGCTATGAAGGGGAAGTCAAAGTTCAAATATAACCTCGATGTACTTAGGGTAATTATTTATTGAATAATTTCCCACGTCCTCTCCACGCAAATGCGGGTAAACTTAATTCAAACTATACCTTTCTCATACCTAGCCTAATTAATTATATTAAAGCAATTGTTTGTTATTGGCCATAAGATATGTTTTTATTATGTATACAATACATCGATAAAAGCCAAATTATTTGAATTATAGACGCTCAGATATATTGTGAAGAGTATTCAATTTTCGACAGTGAGCTGCAAGGATAAATTATACTCGTTTTGCTAACTATTAGTGCATTTAGAACTTAAAAATCACACCACTTTAATCTGACTTAAGCTTTAATGACATAATTTTATTTTTACAAAAGTACCCGGATCGATTTACTTATTTTTAAACCATTATATTTTATACCTACCTTCAAAAGATACATTACTTTTCAAACCATTATATTTTATACTTACCTCAAATAGATCTATTGCTCTTTAAAGTATTACATATACTTACCTCCAAAAGATCTATTGCTCTTTAAAGTATTACATATACTTACCTCCAAAAGATCTATTGCTCTTTAAAGTATTACATTTTATACCTAACTCCAATAGGTCTATTGCTTTTTGATGTATTACATTTTATATAAGTATTGCCTCCAAAAAAAATATTGATTTTTAATATATTATATTTTACATTTACCTCCAATAAATTAAGTATATAATAAAGTCTTACATTTTCTTCAGACCTTAACTAAAGATATATTTCTGTCTAAAGTATTTCATTTTATGTTTTATTTATTACTGATTACAACAAAATTATTTTCCTCATAAATATCTAATGCTTTTTAAAATATTACATTTATATTTACCTCCAATAGAGCTATTTATTTTTACAAAGTTTTACATTTTATACTTACCTCCAATAAATCTATTGTTGTTTAAAATATTTCATTTTATATTTTTACTTACCTTCAGTAGTTAGATTTCTGTAAACATTATTTCATTTCATTTTTATATTTTATTTACTACTGATTACAATACATTTATTTTCCACCCTTAAACTTGAATTTTAAAAACAATAGTTACGACAAACAATAGTTATTACAAGTTATTAATAGTTTCTCATATAGTTTATTAAAGTTTGGAAAACAGTTTTAAAAAAACTTTCGAGAAAACTACTCTTAAATTAATTTACTGTCGTAAATCAAGAAAACAAGGTAACTAATTATGAAAGAAAAAACTTCTCCAGATACCCATTTTGAACAAAACCATTTCCAAAAAATTTCAAATAGACAAAACTCAATCGTCAGGAAACTGTCCTAAATATTAAGTTTGAACCAAAATTTATCAAACCGTTTCGACTTACGTCCCGACGGCTGCAGACAGACAGGAAAACAGAAATAGTTACAAAACCTACTTTGTTGGGTTAGGGAGGACCTAAAACGCAATTATAAACTTGAGGTAGCAAATTTTCACGATGACAATACTTTCTTAATATTAGAAATCAAAAAGCAAATGTAGCTGCGTGTGCAATATACACACAAAATATTTGGTTACAATATTACTCGGCCCATTCTAAGATGTTCTCATGTAAAACTCAAATTATATCATAGCACCCGTTTGAATATGAAAACTATTTAAGACAGAAGAATTTAGCCACGTATTGTAATAAATGTATAATGCTGCTTTTTCTAATAAATATGCTTAGTACTTAACACATTTATCAAATTAAAAACTTTATTTTGAATAAATCATCTGTAAAATATATTAAAAACCCGAAATTATTTTCAAAAATAAACATATCTTGTAAAACAATTTATTTTGAACATTTTTTAGCAACTCTGAATATACAAATATAAAACAAAATCATAGAAATAAAAATAATAATCAAATAAAGCCTAAATAAAAGGTTTAACCATATTTTTTTGATCAGACTGTACGTACATTGTTCTGGCTTACCATTTCACTCGGTTCCATCAGGTCTATGCCAGTTTTAATATTTAACTACACAAGCCAACGCTCTGCAACAGGAATTTTCAAGCGGAAAGTGCTTTCAATAATTGATACTTTACACCGGTCTTGGTTAAATGCTTCACGATTGCTTGTTTTTGCTCCATAAAAACGCTAGTGGATCAAAACATTTGATTTTTTCTTTGTTGGATAATTGAAATGCTACCGATATTAACAACTAAAACTACCACAAAGAGGCAAATTGCGATGCCTTAAAAAAAACTTGATAAAGTAATGATCGTGTTTGAAATGAAGACTTAATACCGCCAGATATCTCGTTAAGGTTTTGTTAGTTCTCTACGTAATGTTTTCGAAGTGATGCGCATTGAAAATTGTACTTATTTATGCGTGTTTGGGCTACAACACTTGTACTTATAACACATCCTTTCCGTGAATGCTCTTTCTATGTCTCGACGAGATTGAGTTGATGATGATAGTATTAGGGTGTGGAACCAGTAGAAACTCTTAACCTCAGCTTAAGCCTAATGAACGAGACCCTTGTGACCGTTGGCAACCAGGAATTTAACCCTGCACACCTAGGCTAGAAGCCAGGAGCGCTGACCTCTATACCACAGGGCCGGCTCACACTGAAAGTTAACAGGCAATTTTAAATCATGAGTTTTAAACGCATTGAACCACGTAGTGTGTATTTTAATCAGGAGCTAACATCATTGAATCGGAATTGATAAATTACTGTACAATTATTTATTTTAGACATATTACTTTTAGAAAGGATTGACAGAAACACCAAGATTCTTGAGTATTAGTGGAGTTTTTGTTGTTGTTGTAAATATTAAAAGTTAGTGTGGATAGGAACGATAATTAATGTCCGTACTTTTGCAGTTTTTATGCCAATACTTTTTTTGTATAAAATAAATTAAACATAGCTTCAGTGGATTCATTTAGTTTGATTTTCTACACATAGTAATCTAAACTGTTTGTTTAATATTTGTTATGAACATAGTGGCACAGCATAGCACAGCTCCCTTTGACGGGGCAGCAAAGCTGTCTGTCCCCATGACGATTGTGACATGTATAAGAACCCTGCAAGGTTTGTAAAAGTACCTTTACTGGCAAAATTGGTAGGCTATTCGCTCTCGCTCATAGAAATTCTCGTGTGCCGATATAATCAGTCGGTTCACAAAGTGCACGTTAAATGTCTCGAATAAATAATAATAATAAAAAATGTAAGTAAGGATAAAAGGACCCTGGTCAAATTTCTCAACTCCCATAACTGATATTCGAAAACTTTTGGTATTGCTATGTGACTATATGCGGTAGAAAATTAAACAAACTACAGTACATCCTCTGAAACATATTTGAATAATTTTGAACAAAATTGTTTTTATCGTGAAAACTGAAAAAATATTAATCTTAGCTCGCGGTCCTTTCAATACCGCCTTAAGCTATTTTTTTAATGGTATTTTATAAAGGCTTTGCTTTGACAGTGTATGTTTTAATTTTATATTTTCCATTGGTATATTTAAAACCAAAGCCATTAAATATTTAGTCTAAGTAGAAGGGATAGGAAGGGTTGTTTTAGAATATATTCACCTTCATTAACATGAATAGGGGAAGAAAAATAGCACAAGGAAGAATAGTGTCAGTGCAACCTGCCAAGACTCGATCCTTGACCTCCCCATCACCTACAATCCAGTATATTGTGAGCCTGACATTTTAAACTGCGTGATCACCAGTGTGGATAAATATCCCACTAAATTACGTCCAGAAAAATTCTATAAGGGTTAACTTTCATCTTCTGATACCAGTTTTTTTCTACACATATTTGGCGAAAACTAATTAAATCTATAAGAACATTATAGCATAATTTACTACCCATAATCCTAAACCACATTTTACAACTTGCGATATATTTATTCCAAAATCGAAATTTGGTGGTAAGTTATGGGAGGCTATAGTGGTTCAAGCAAGGTCTGGGATAAGTTAGTTTCAAAGTAATTTACTTGATTAACTAATCCGGTGTTCGGAAGTGGACGTTAATTCCCCAAACTAATATCAGGGCCGCGCACAATTTCACACCCAAGGGTCTAATATGCGAGTAATTTGAGCTCTTGAAAGTTTCATCAACTATGCTAAGATCGTACAATATCGACACTTCAAGAAGAAATTTAAAAAATAATAGAACAGCCAATATAGACAAAGTATCGCTATATTTCTCTTATGGTTGTCAACATAAACACCACTTATCAACCGTGACATTCGCAAAGCGCGTATGGATATGGACATATGAAAGAGCTAGCTGAAGAGTTACAAACACGAGGTCATGAAAAATATTAATGAACATATAATGCCCCACATTGTAGGTTCATATTTAAAGTATATTTTCGGGAGTAATTTGTTGAAAAACTTAATAGTGTGACCCCACTATCGAGCTATACCGGCCAAGCGTCCTCCACCATTAACGATGGTAGTGCTAACATTTGCGGACAGAGGGTGTCATGTGGTCAGCACAACGAACCCTCCAGCCGGTAATCTTAGTTTTCTAGACCGAAGCCGCTACAAATTTATAATCAAGTAGCTCCACATTTGTCCTCACGATGCTGAGTTTGACCCCGTTCCAGACCCACTGGTTCACAGAACATTTCTGGAAGCACCGGGGATTGAACTTGGGACTTCTGGATCTGTAGCCAGGAACCACAGAGGTGAGTTATTATTGCATTATATAATTATTGAATCATATAATTAAAATCAGTTATGATCACGATTCCTTTACTATAAACGTATTAGTAAATGTGTTGCGTTATCTGATATCCCTCTCGGGTATTATATATAACCGACATTGTTGCCCGTGTTGATGTTGATAACGCGAGGTCTCTCGGAGACTGGTGCCAGGTATCGTTTGATAAGACGCCCCTCGCATGATATTCCAAACGTTCTAACAGGCTCGATACTGTACCTTTCTACTGTCCTCCCTCCCTCCCTTCCAAAGAAGACTCCAGCCTGTCCGTAATAAGAGAAAGACGGCAAAGCTGAAATACCATTAAATATTACAACCCAGAAAGAAGCGTAAAATAATATTTAACTTTGAATATCATGAACTTACTATAGCTGAATTTCATAAGGGGTAAGACAAATTGTATTATTAAATACTAACCTATATAGTGTGTTCGTTATATATGATTATTACAAAAGCTACCTACTAGGTCTACGTACATATTATTTTCATTTGTCAAATCACAAAATCACATGTTCCACAGCTTCAGTTAGTCTGATTCCCCGTTCGTGCTATATACTCTTATGTGCGTCACATGCCAATCAACTTTGTGATACAGTCGGCTCGATATCCTAAATTTACACGAACACTATTCCACGTGGACCATTTCTGACTAAACAATAATGGAGACAAAGAGTTAACAGAAGTTCCTAATACAGAACATTATTGAAATATTAAATGATATTTGGATAAAAACTTCATTAAAAAGACCGTTCTTGACCACTTTAGAATGGCTTCACAGATAAGCATTGTGCACATACCTTCATTCTGTCATAACAGGGACATACTGTAGTTATTAACAAGAAACTTTGTCGCTTTGTCCCCCATCGTCACCAGGAAAATGTATAGTAATCATTCAAATATGAATGTACTGCACACATTTCTGGCAAATCGTAGGTATTTTATTTTACCTTCAATACCTCGCGCGAGCCGAATCGGGCTTGCTATGATGAACGCTCTTAATTACGCTAACGATTTTAGGGATGAGTAAGGCTATATTTATAGGAAGGGTACACGCATTTACGGGGGAGGAGAGTGGAAAACCATTTTGGAAAATTTACTCTTAGTACACCCGACTGAGATTCGAACCTCGATCTCTCCGTCATCGGCAGTCTAGTCCAACACGAGAGTAGCGCGTTAGACCACGTAGCCACCGAAGCGAGTGATATACTGATTACGCTAATATATTAGGGATGAGTAAAGTTGAATTTAGAGGAAGTTTACTCGCATTTGCGTAGAAGGAGAGTGGAAAGTATTTAGGAGTAAACTCCTTCAGTACACCCGAATGAAACTCGAACCCCGGTCTCTCCGGCACTGGCAGCTCAGTCTAGTGACGTCTCAGACCATTCAACCACCGAATTGGATTTTTATGGAAATAAACGACATGATTACAGTTACGATTTGATTCCCTAAGAAATTCGTAGGAATCGGTTAACCCGGTTACATTTTTCCTCTCACGAATGGGTTGCCAATTTGGTCACCCTACAAAATCGGCTTCCACCAGATTGTACTGGTTGTTCAAGGACAAAGTAAAAGTGAACAAATATAGGTACATCAAAATGTAGGTGGGAAATATCAATATGATTCCATGGGGTTAAAATCATAAAATTTTGAGTTTAATAATAAAAATGTGTATCAATATTTCACGTGAAATAGGCCAACTGCAGTTCACAGATCAAAGTAAATTGTTAGAATCATAGATTGAAGCTTCAATCAGAACGTTCTAAGAAGATTGAAGATCCTTTTAGTGGTTTTGGATATTCATAACTGCCATTCTTAAAAGAAGCACGTCAATGTGAGGATATTTATCTTCAAATAGACAATTCCTTTTAGTAAATGAGCTAAATACCAGTATTAATATCGAGCGGTTTAAGACGCTAAACCCACATTGCACTTGGCTGCCTATAGTCGGGATGTCAGCCGCGCTGGAGGGGTGTTTTTTTTATATTTGGTTTATCATTGTGGTTTTCCTATCCTCTGAACACGTGAATTCGGGTACACTTCTTCTCAACTACCTTCCCTAATGTTTCTTCCTTCAGATAAATGTGTGATTATTTATTTTACGTAAACCACGTCCAGGATATCCTCAAGTTAACACTGAGTGAGATCAAGATGAGTAAGATAAGATTAAGAAAAAATGTATCCGAATTTATATGAAAGGAGAGTGGAAAAGCATTTAGGAACTAAATACTCCTAATACATCCAGTCCATATTTGAACCCTGAACTCTCCATCCCCGGTAAACCAGATGAGACAATACTGACGGCTTTTTCGGCGTGCCCATCAGTGGGGTAGGTCGTCATTTAATAGTATTTGTGTTTAAAGTATTAATTTAGATAAATAAAAATAAACCATGACTTTGAGCCTTTCTTGAGACATAGATAAGTACATTATTGTTACCTACATCATTGGTCTTGTGGACTAAGGCATTAGTCTCGTTTGATCTGTTTTCCTGATGATGGAGAAGATTGGGACTCGAATACCAACCATGGGTACTTAATATATTTTTTCTAAACTAGTTCTTATTCTTTCTTTATTAAAATTCGGGTACTCGATACACTTCCTATAGTTTATACATTCCTTAGCTCTACCCCATTAGAATAAATTAAATCTGTACGGTCGGGTAGTCAAACGGGGGAGGGGGGGGAGCAAGGAAAAAAACGCATTCATTTTGGTACGGTCGTCGTAAGCTAATATCAGGTTAAAAAAAATACTACACAGCAAAGAATAGACTACTTGAATATACCAGAAAAATATTTTTTTAGTTTCTTGATGCGCCCGTGATCGACGTTCGCTTTTAGAGCTTTCAGTTTTTTGTGTGTTTTTTTTACGTTAGAGGATTTGATCGTTAATTCTGTTAGCTGAAGCGAAATAACAACGCAACCCCGTATGACTATTTACATCAATCGTTGTATTGCACAATGAGTCGATTAAAGTGCTTTAGAAGATTGCTCGAGTTTTTTTTCCCACACTTTTACTTCAAGTTTTTAATAGGTACTTATGAATGGAACGTTGTTTTCCTATGAGCCTTTTTGCCTATAAGTTTTAATATGCATTTGTCGAGACAAAATCATGTGTACACGTGTTACTCTTACACATAAAAAACAAGTTTTTTTTTACGACTGATGTTTTACGATCAAATATTAATATCACATAAAAACTGCCATACATTGTGAACTCTTAAAATAAGATTTTACAATACTTTACAAAGGCTGCGTAGTTGCTCGTATTTGATGGACGAGGTCGGAGTTTAAATACTGCCCAGGTGTATTGGAGGGGGTGTGTTTACATGGAGGTCGGAGTTTAAATACTGCCCAGGTGTATTGGAGGGGGTGGTTTACATGTGTTTTCCTCCGCCTTCTTAGCTCGCAAATTCCTATATGCTAATAACATATGTGTTAGTTCACCTTTAAACAATAATAATAATAATATAATCCTCGCAAACTCGTGTGGATTTCCTATTAGTTAACCTCCTCATCCTTACCACCTAAGATTGCAACAGACTGGATTTGTCATTGACTGGGAGGTCAAGTTTAGAATCTCTGTCAGATGCACAAACAAATTAAAGAAATTACCTAGAATCGCGTTTCTTAAGAAAATTTGTATATATGTAAAAAAAAATTAAATCAAAGACTGTGTTCAGCGTTATTTTACAAACAGTGTAATATTGTACTGATTTGTTTTGTCCCTTTTTAAAATAGGTCTCGAATTAATTTTTAATTAAATTAATTGGGGAAAATAAAGCTCATTTCCTAAAATGCCCACTTAAATCGTATGAAATAAAAAATAATAGCCCCTGTCAGTACTAGAGGTTCTAGACAAAAAAAAATGTAGATGAGGAGGACGCCCCAGACATAAAATATATAAAAATTCATATACACTTGGGTTTAAAATATTGATTGCAATTTGTTGAAACTGTACACTGTTAATAGATCCTGCATTCATGATAGGACCACATACACTTAAAACAGTTGACTTGTATTCATGCTATGCATGACACTAACTGAATATAAATAGAAGGCAAATTGAATTGACAGATGCAGTCGGGATAGGGAAGTGCTTGAAAAAANAGAAGGCAAATTGAATTGACAGATGCAGTCGGGATAGGGAAGTGCTTGAAAAAAAGGCTACCGGATAATTAGTTTCAATACAAATAAAGGCAAAAGATAGTTAGTTTTTTGAATATTAGTTTATTTAAGAATTAGCATACCTATTAAGCTCTAATAATCTTGTTCTTTTCCGTAGTATAATTATATTATATTAATCATCTAAATTAATAAAGCCCTGATTGTAATTTTAAAAAAATCCAGTTATATGACCCCCCTCCCTCGGCCTATAACCGGTCTTGACCTCCTATGTTAAACATACTAATTAAAATGAAAGCTGGAAGTAATTATTGTGAGATAATGGTAGGAATAGCACATACACTAATATTCTACAGTCTGATTTAGAGGAAGGAACAGTTTTTAACAGTTGTTAAATTTTATAAAATAATCCTCATCTGATCTTCAGCTGGTACTTTGATAGGTACTTTCATTAGGCCTACATATGAAATAATACTAATAATATAGTAAAATGTTATCAATATTTACTTTTAAAAAAGTTTTTTTCTTTCTAAAACTTGCTTTCTACCTGAATCATAATATGTATTTATTTGCTCATTTGTTCGATTGAGAGTATTTCCTGTTCTTCTGTTCTCGAAGACACTGCGGTCTCGTTCGTGATAATAATTGAATACTCGACTTATTCACTGCAGAACAGTTGACTTGTGAAGTTCTCCTGGAAACAGGGAAGACTCCATATTAACGAGGTAATTATACACTTCTCTCTTATTTAAATGTACCAACGATTGAGAAAGCGCTGAAAACGTAATTGTTTTTTTTTTTAGCTCCTAGAGAGATTTTAGAAACTCCTCTTCATAATTAAATCGTTTATAGATTTATTTGGGATTAATTTAATGCAATAAATATATAAGGTAATTTTTATCTAATTTTTTTATATTTGACTATTTTACTTGCAGCTTCCAAGATGTATTTTATAAAAACCAAAGACTTACTAATAATATCTAGTGCAACACAAAATATGTAAACATCAAACACGAGAGCCGGGAATATTTTCACTATGTGTTCAAATGTCTTAGAGGGCCTTTAACGACCTTAATTTATTCTGTGATTAATACAACAACCAGACCCTATACATATAATTTATCACTCAACGAAATGGAGCAAATACTACGTTTCACGACGATACAATTTCAACCTTGGCGGGGATTGACCTTGGTACGGGCACTATCTAGAGTCCAATTTTCATAGGAACAACCTTATCTGAAAGCTAGATGCTAGGCCTATTCATACGTCAGATCATTGATCTGCAGCTGTCACTTATTATTATCAAACCTATAAATTAACACTAAGTAATAATGTAGGGTGCAAAAAAAGTTTGTATAACAAGAGCCTATATCTGACAGCTAAAAGGGTTGCTAGATTTTCTTTCACGTATTCATACGTCAGTTAGCTGTCACTTTTGATAGGTAATATCAATACCTATAAAATAATATTAATAATAAAGTAAAATAATGTGATCAATGTTGGCTGAAAAAAATGTTTGTATTTTCTAAAAGTTTCATCCTACCAAAATCTTATTATATATAATTAATAAAGAGTTGCCAGCTACCCCCCCCCCTTAATTCATCAAAATCTCGAGTTAGATTTTTTTGACGATCACAATACTTTCTCTACCTGTAAGATAGAGAGAAAGTAAAAAGCATATCAAATACATCAAATTTGGGTTCAACTAATTCTTTTTTCTCTAGTAAGCCTAAATCATTATATTCGTTAGGGTTGACCATGACTGCATCGGTGGGCAGGTGGACAAAACATGTATCCCTCTGACGGGAAGGTCATGGATCATATTCCAGCAGGATATAGGCCTACTGAGCTGTTTTTCTGCTAAATGGTTTCTCACGCTCTTCACTCAAATTCGGGAACATTTCCTCTAAAGTTTACCGTCTTCATCTCTAAAACAATAGTGTAAATATACAAACACCCCTGACTTGTAGTAAGAAGTGGTGTATGTAAAAAAAAAAGTTACCTTCATCTATAATCAACCGTCAAATAAAATACCCTGCAACTATCATGTTTGACGAATCATATAGTCAATGTCTATTAAATAATAAATAAATAATAAATTTACGTTTTGTCAACTTGGAGAGCATAAAAACTTTAATATACATTTTGTAATGTGTTCCAAGTCTTCTTTCTACCGCAATTCTATTAGCGTATTGCAGTTCCGCCAAGTATACTTTTTATGGCATGCGCTTAAAAGGGTATCGTTAATCCCACATTACAATTGGGTCACCAGTTCACCTTCGTTTAAAAGGTTATTTTAATCCCCCATTACAGTTGGTCCATGAGTTCCTTCTTGGGAATTGTAAACAAGACGTAGGCCTACTGGAGTACTAACTTGGTCCCAGCTGTTGTGGCGCTTCAGTCAGGATGGCTGTAAATGTTTTCTCAAGCTGAAAGACAAACAGCAAGTGATGGGTAGTAAGACAACAAAATGCCTAAGCTTTGCAATAGTCCACATACATCCAACTACTCTCCAAGACGCATTCACCCGTTGGTCGATTTCGCTATCAATTCTTCTATTTTTATTGAACATTCGACCCAGATACACAAAATCACTCACTTGTTCTAACAGTTTTCCAGTTGTTCTAAGCTGACAATCATTTCCTGATCCGTTCTTATCAAAAACTTTCACTTTAGTTTTAGAGACATTTTTTACGAAGATCCATTCCGCCTGTCACAGCATTCAAACTATTTAATGCATTATGCAAGTCATTTTCATTCTCAGTCATTAATACGGCATCATCTGCATATAACAACCCTCATCACTGTCCATTTTGTAGACCTACCACGTCCTCACAAGCATCCCTCATACACTTAACATAACATACACCCATTCACTCAATCGTACGTTATTAATGTTGACCGTAAGTATATATATTTGTTAAAAGGTTCCTCCCCCCAGAATCCTACTATACCACTATTCATGTTGAATGCAATGTCTTGCTGACTATACCCTATCCACGGTAAGAGAGCTGTTAACTGAAAGCTAGCGGAAGGTTCTTTATTGCAAACATGTCTGAAAGTAACTACTCTCAACCCATTCAAAAATAATAACTATGTACTTAGTAAACTCCATGGTGTGAGCCCACGATCGAGCTATACCGACCGAGCGGCCGCCGCCGTTAGCGATGATAGTGCCAAATATTTGCGGATAGAGGGTGTCATGTGGTCAGCACACCGAGCCTCCGGCCGTTAACTTCAATTTTCTAAACCGTAGCTGCTACTTCTTTACTCAAGTAGCTCCTCTTTTGTCCTCACGAGGCTGAGTTTGACCCCGTTCCAGACCAACTGCTTTAAAGATGTATTTTGGAAACGCCGGGGATCGGACTTGGGACTTCTGAATCAGTAGCCCGGAACTCTGACCACTAGACCACATATACGTTCACGTGCTTGGTAATAGTTTAGTAGTTTAAATTAGGGTAAGTATGACTCCTTGACACGGGGATTGAACCCGACAATCCGGTGTCTAGGTGTCATTTTCTAATTAAATTAAATTAATATGATTGTGGTATTCTCCATAATATATACATTCCTGTAAGTACAATGATTTGCAACCTATGTGTTGCTATTCAATACTATATTGTAAATAAAAAATGTTATCAAACGCTTTAAATAATACTTCCCTCCATATTTGGAATAAATAACCTTCTGCTAGCTGTCACCTACACTCCTATCGTAGATATACTCTACATGATTGTACAAAATATCAATGCCCCCTCAGCAGCGCATGTGTAACAACTGAACTTCATTTAAGACGGGAAATTTGGCGAATGTGTGTTTTCTCTGAGGAGAAGTTATAAATATTTGACATTTATACAGTACTGCATTGTTGTTCCTTATACGGTGCTATAATCTTACAATGAAGGATTTATCTGACGGTTAGTAAAATTATTAGCAGGGCCTCCACGCAAATGCGGGTTCACTTCCTCTATATTCAACCTTCCCAATTCCTAATCCATTAGCGTAATTAGTACTTAAGCGTATAACCCGAACGGGTAGTAAGACGCGGTGCTAAATAAAAAAATAAAATAAATATTAGCAGGGCTTGAATTTTGTTGACATGTCAGCTTTTATTTTGTACACCACAGACAATGCTTATGTGTGTATACACTCTGTTAATGATCCTCTGGTTTTAGAAACGTTTTTTCATCTTATGTTTCGGTAAATTTGTCTTATTTTGGATTTTTAGGCCATATTTTCTTTGGTTGCCTCCTATTTGATATTTTTGAATCATTTCCCGGCATTTTTGAACCAGTTTTATTTATATATGTAAACAAAATGAAGAGTTTGTTTGGCTGTCATGAGCGTTGCGAGATATATATCTATCTATCGCACGCAGAGGTTTGAAATTTAAATATTAGTAGCCCTTAAAAATTGGATCGGAAAAAATAAAATGCGATTTTTTTTTTTCTGTCTGTGTGAGGCAAATAAAAGTGTTGCCAGGGGTAGTCACGTATTGGATTGCGTGGCTACCACTGACAACGCCGGCTACTTCTGCTAGTGTCTGGTAAGTATGTTTTCATACCATCAGGCGAGTTCTCACGTGCCATTTTCAATTATTCATTTTTCATGTGTGTGTGTGTATAATTTTTTTTAGAGAGAGAAAGATCTATACATGGTTAGAAAGAAGTATAGAGAGAGATATAAAGGTATGGAGAAAGATATATAATTTATGAATATACATATAAAGTAGGAAACCATTTAAACAAAAAACACCTCAATACACCCGTTTCAGATTCGAACCCTGACCTCCCCGTCACTGGAAACAATACTAGGCGAGACTAACACCTTTGTCCTCAAGCCCACTACTAAGGATTCAAATTTGTTAGAGTAACTTTCATATTTTCTCTTATGACAACTCATAAAGTCATAATATGTCATACAGCTGTCACTTTTGACCTGACATCATTGCTGATAAAATAGTAACACAGATATAGTGATTTTGAGCATGTTCTTAGTTCGTACCGTTAGGAACGCGAAAAAAGGCATCCGTCCCTTTTATTTCCGGTTTTGTTACTTACAGGAAGTAGAGGTTTGAATCCCAGCTATATATATTGAGGAGATTATTCCTGTTATTGTATCCACAATCTCCCTTCACGTACACTTCCTTTAACATTTTACCTTCCTCATCCTTACCTCCTTAGTATAAATACACGGGTGGCCCGAGCACTTACAACGATGCCACTATGGACACAATTTTCACGTTTGGAGGGAGTAGTAACCGTTCTACATACGACACGGGGAGTGATATTATTTATCAACACAACATTTTTTGTATCACCGCTTCTTACTACCTGTTCAGGTTAAAGGCATATATGATAAATGCTCTAATGGGGTAGGGATGAAGAAGGAAGTATTTTAGTATATGCATGGAAGGAAAGTGGGAAACCATTTAGGAAAAACACCCTTAGTAAACCCGACCAGGATTCGAACCCCGATATCCCCATCATCAGCAGGTCAGTTTAACACAAGAATGACTCCTTAGACCGTTCGGCCACTGAAGCGGATAACACGGCATTTAATATGCACATAGCCGCATCGGTGGACACGTGGACAGAGGCATCTGGTTCGATTGCCGCGTGTAATGATGTGGTTTTTTCATTAATGGTTTCCCGCTCTCCTTCCACGAAAATGAGGGTACATTCTCACAATATCAGTAGTGTACGAGTACATTGTGGATTGTCCGGAAGGGATGGAACACAAAACATACTCGCTTTAATCATAAGGAGCTATACACTCAACTTACAAACTGACTTAACCTTGGATTGAACATTGAACAACCAGAAATAATATCCACTATCCAGGTAGTCTGTTCAACGTAGGAATTGTTTTCTGAAAGGCCTTTTTCCCTACCAGAAAGATATTATATAATAGGATATTGGTAGGAAAAAAGACCTTTCAGAGAGTAATTCCTACCGTGAATGGAGTATATTCTATTAATAGTGAATCGAACCATTTAGAATAAAACCTTATATTCAATTACTGACAATTTGCCAATATTCTATTTTACTTTATCAAAATTGTCAAATATATATATAGTGTCTTTGTCAACAATTATTGTCAATAATCACGTGATATGCGTGGGCAGGGTCTACTTCAGAAATTAATGTAGGTTGTGGTGGAGGTTCAAGATCAAAGGGGGCTCGTGAAGAGGTCAACCAACAGGAGAGGATAGCCTAGGCATTGGGAGGAATTTAAACATACATTATTTATAATACTCGGGACCCACATCGGTGACCACATGGTCTGAGGCGCTACTTTTGCAGTAGACTAGACTGCCGATGGCGGGGATATTGAGGTTCGAATTTTGATCGGATGTACCGAGGGTTGTTTTTCCACTTTCTTTCCACGCAAATGCGGATATGCTTAATCTAAATATAACCTTCCTAATCCCAAAAACCATAGCGTTAATTATTAGATAACCCAAACGGGTAGCTAGATGCAGTGCAAAATCAAAACAAAAAACAACAACACCGAAACGAAGTAGTATCTCCGAAACGTTCCCAGCTGAGTGAGTACACACCTATATTATTAGAGCTCCTTATAGTAAGACTGTACAGAGTTCTACCACAGAGCTACGTAGCGGCAAAAGTTGAACTAAGCTATAGTTACACTTTTTGATTCCAAGGGCTCCTACTATTTGTCATTTAGAGATTTAAGAAATTTTATGTTGGTATCACTATTCAAATCTGTATACATTATTTTCCTTTTTACTTTCTCTCTATCTTACAGGTAGAGAAAGTATGGTGATCGTCAAAAATATCGAACTCGAGATTTTGATGAATTTTGACGTTTCATGACTTCCTGAATCCGAAAAAGTGGTATTTGAATTTCCGTCTGTCTGTCTGTCTGTCTGTACCTCCAACTAGAGCCTAAACTATTTTACCGATTGAGCTGAAACTTGATATCTAGGGTTTTCATAGGGTTGCCTCGAGGGGTTTTTGGAATTGGATATCTACCCCTAAAATTAAGGGTAGTTTACTGAAGGGAAAAAAGAGAAAAAGTCGATTTTCTCAAAATCGGCTCTAACGATTTTGATTAAATTTCATTTAT
>CABFWB010002036.1:74783-109248 GCA_902151455.1 Timema bartmani | reverse complement strand
TCTTAGGTGGACAAAGATGCGCCTCTTTTCTCATTGATTCTATATCATTGTATATTATTTTATGCGTGCTCTTATGTGGAGTGGTGATGATACAATGTACATTATTCCGTTCAGAAATCTTACGAGTTTATAGAAAGAGAGAGAAAGTCTGTGCGGTGCGCCGTACCATTTATTTTATTTTATTGTTATTAATTTTAATTTATGTTTTTTTCTCTCTGTGCCACGCGCTGGCCGCCGTCTGAGACCAAAAAAAAGAAGGAATTTAAAATAGAAATACATGATTGTTTTTATCCGTCTCACACAAACTATGATTAGCTCAGACTAACTTAATATTTAGGCTAAAATAATGATTAAATTTTCAACCTAAAATTTTACAACTATTTGTCCACATTAACATTCAGTGGAGGTGAATTGCACATATAATTGTCGTAATAAGATGGACTGCTCTGAATATTAATATGCTGTTTCGAGGTAACAATTATGTGGTTGGCCATGTTGCAGTCATTGCTATTGCTACTGTTAGTTATTAGCGCCGAGCATTTACACGATCACCTTAAGGCCCCGACACAGATTCCGTATCCGTAAATCCGTGGTCAGTAAGAAATCGATGCCACAAATATTGCTCTGGCCACAGATTCCTTATCCGTAAGTCCTTACTCCGTAGAAGTTGCCCAAATTTAACTTACTACGGACTACCAATCACAGCCGAGTAAATATGTGCATGCGCATTGAAATAAAAGAATGAAGGCAGTGAGAGGATCCGTCGCTATGGAAACATATACATGATGGCTACACGTGGAGCTATTTCAGAAACATTTTTCTAAAAATGTAAACACCCCGGGAAGAGCTGCTTCTAGGAAAATGTTTCCTGAGAAATACCAAGTTCTCAGAAATAATGGCTTTCCTTTTGTAGGTTCAACACCCCTATTATTAAAAATATTAAAAGTGCTTGTTTTGTTTTCATCCAAAATACTAGTACATCTGTTTTGCATTTTCAGGCTATTGCAAACATTTATTTTAAGTTTGGTAGTTAAAATCGAGCTATAAATATATTGATTGTGATTGTACTTAACCTACGTTTTAGTATATATTGAAAGTTTTTCCAACAAAGTTGTTTTTGGTTTCTTTAATTCTTATATTACGATCAGCTGACTGCTTGACGCTCGCTCCTTGCTGCAGACGATCTTCTTTCGAAATTTTTGATTGGGCGAAGTCTCTTACTATCTCATTGGTTGAAATGGTCACATGATTACAGATATTGACTCTGTAATTGCAAGTAGAATTTTTGATATGGAGTCTGTGTTGGGGCCTTTAACGTTCACGTAACGTAAATTAGTGTGATCAGAATTTACGTAACGTAACAACTGTAGCAAAACACAGGCAGTGAATATGGACTGTTTGAAAACAAATTGTTCACTAAAATGAAACCCAATCATTTAGGGCTGATCAGGCTGCAAGTAATTGCAAAAGAAGCTTATTGGATATACAAAATAAAGCATAACAAGAGGCTACTTTAAGAGTTGGCGAAATGCGGAAAACAAAAATGCACCGGAGAATTTGTCTATATTGCTTACCGTACCATAAACAAACAAATGAAGTATTAAATAGCCCTGTTGACATAACAAGCAACATGATTGGCTGGCTACATAGAGCACATGATACCTTCACATAATGTTCTTTTAATGTAAAATTTTTCCTTCGACGACTCTTAAGTTAAGTGGACATTAAATTAATTGCATTGGGATGGCTCCCATTTAAAAACACGAGGAAAACCTTTACTTTATGTGAAAGTTAAGTGAACGTTAAGTTGATAGTGATTTCGGCATCACCCTCAACATGATTGGCTAGCTAGAACATGTGATACGATCACTTAATGTGGGATCACAATCACATCAACATAACATTAAGGGAAGGTATCACATGTTCTAGCTAGCCAATCATATTGCGAGTCATATCAACAGGGCTATTTAGTACTTTACCGGTATTTGCTTGCTTATAGTATGCAGACGAAATATTCAGTAGATTTTTATTTTCCACGTTTCATGAACTCAACAACTTTTTAGTCTCTTGTTACACTTAATTTATGTATACAATAAGCTTATATTGCAAGTAGGCCTACTTGTAAACTAATCAGCCCTAAATGATTTTGTTTCATTTTAGTGAACAGTTTGTTTTCAAACACTCCGAATTCATTGTGTTTTGCTAGAGCTGTTATGTTAAGTTACATGAATCCTGATCACAATCTAGTTTATTTACGTGAAGTGAACCTTAAGTTGATCTTGATCCTGGCATTAACCTAAAAGTTCTCTCTGGACAGCTCTTAACCTACTAGGTGACTTCAAGCTAAATGCATTGAGATGGCTTTCATTTAAAAACTTGAGGAGAACCTTTACCTTTTTCACTTTTACACCACTCGAAGAAGACTAGAAAAACTTGATCCCACCAGGATGTCAAACTTAGTGCAAATAAAACTTGCTTTGGGATAGGGAAGTCTTGGTTTTAGTCAAAGGTTCTACTCATTGATGCACTCATACATATTTTACTGCATGGATCAGGAATTGTATAATCTATTGAACTTCCTACCGTGAATGGAGTATACATTCAACCCATCTTCAACATTGTACTACTTTTATTGAAACATAGTAACTTAACACTTTTAGTGAAACATAGTAACTTATGGGGAGTAAAAGCTAGCAAAAAAAATGTAAGTTGATTAAAAGAATGGTTAATGCATGCATTTAATGTCCTTGTTTATGGACAAAGTTAATCCTTTTTGACAAAATTGGTAGCAAGTGTCGTTGATTTTTATCCAATTTTAAGACTATAAAAGCCAATCTGAGATAATTCACCAACACCAACTGCCATAATAACTTTTTACCATTATTCTAGGTGAATTAATGCTGGTGTAATTTATGGCAGTATGCTACTTGATAGGCCTTGATATCTTCCTCATGCCAAACTTTTAACTTTTATTGCAATAAGGCTTAAGATATGGTATAGGCCCTACTAATAAACCAAAAAAATACTAGCAAAGTTGTTTTAGATTAGTTCATAGATCAAAGCTCTAAACTCAAATTTATGTTAGGTACCTTAGGTATACAGAGGTGATATTTTCCATAAATGTTTTTCCCCAAGTCCTTAAAGAAAATTCTTGTGTATTTCTTAAACGTTACTTTTAAATCGCCTTACCCAAATATATTTTTATTGATATGTCTAACCTCTGTGGGACACATACCAGCGCCATACATCATCTTATAAAAATAAATCTCGATAACATTCTTTGTCTCATGTTTTCAGATGTTGCTGTGGGTTGTCGCTCACAATAACATTCTTTGTCTCATGTTTTCAGATGTTGCTGTGGGCTGTCGCTCACAATAACATTCTTTGTCTCATGTTTTCAGATGTTGCTGTGGGCTGTCGCTCACATTTCATGTGGGCCTGGGTGCTGACATTAGTTGCGAGGGTGTGGATCCATGGACTCCTTCTCGCCACACTAAACCATCCCCCACCGACGCCTATGGTACTATTGAGTTCCAAGGAGGACCACATCCTAGCAAGGCCCAGGTATTCAATCCCTCTTACAACATTCTTGATGTGCATAGAAGTAGTTTCGATATCAACAATATCTCATTATAATCTAGGTATGAACTTTTCAGTTGGAGAGGAGGTCTCCATCACCACTAATTTTAACTTTTTCTCTGTCTCATTATCTGTCCAGGAAATACATATGTGATGTAACTAAATTTGATTTCCAACCTGAGTGTAAAAACATCAGATCAGGCACAGAGAATATAAATTTTATTTGCTTATATTTATTGAGAGTTTTAGGAAAAATTTAACTAAAAGTAGGACCAATAATTTATCTCTAGAGGTAAGGCTATTAATTTTTTTCAGTATCATTTGTAATTAAAACAATATTGGTCCATTTCAAATTTCTTTCACAGAAACAAAAGGAAGGCTTATTTATATATGAGAGGGTTCTGTCCTCTAAGTTTCTCAATTCCCACACTAATTCACTGAAAAATTGACATTAGAGAAATTAGGTAGGGAACCCACTAGATAAAGCTTGATTTACTCTGGTTTCCTTGCAGTATGTGCGGTTGGCCTACGACACCCGCCCAGAGCTGATTGTGCAGTTGTTCACAAGAGAGTGGAGTCTGGAACTCCCAAAACTCCTCATCACAGTGCAGGGGGGCAAGGCCAATTTCGAGCTGCAGCCCAAGCTCAAGAAAGTTCTGCGTAAAGGACTGCTCAAGGCCGCAAAGACTACTGGCGCATGGATATTCACCGGTGGTACCAACACAGGTGAGAGGCCATCTTACTTTAACCAACTAACTATCCATCGCAAAGTGTTAAGCACCTTCCCTCAGGAAATAAGAAAATCATAATGGTTTCTGTTTGTTGGTAATCACTGAATGATATGTAACTCCTTAGTTCAGTCGATAGCACGTCTGCTTACTGAGCTAAGAGTTCCAGGATTGATTCCTGCTGTAACTGAAAAATGGTTTACCTGATTTTTATTTATAAGTGATGATAAATTGACAACTGGGATATTGGATATTGTATTTGCTTTAGGATTAAAAAGTTTGTTAGCCATATACCTACTAATATAATTGGCTTAAAAAGGGCAGTATTACTATCCTTTAAAATTGTGCTGATGGAATTTACTGACTTTTCTGAGCTTTTTAAATGCTATAATTGTTTTTTTTTAATGTTAGGATAATTTATTTTTGTGTTTGTGTGTTGTGAAGTGTGTGTTAAATACCTTACACATATTAACAAAAGTGTAACTTTTCATACATTCTAAATACATGTTATGTTTGACTTCCATCTTCACTTATTAGTTATTACCAATCAAAGAAAATCTATATAAGTGTAGAGAACTACAGGCTAAACACTACACTCTATATGACATATAATTAACTAAATCAAGCCCATCCTAAACATAGCCTTTACATTCAAAGAAGGTGGGAGGATTTTCTACAGAAAATGTTTTGTAAGAGCTTGACTGTATGTGAACTATGTATGTTCCAGGTGTGACAAGACAGGTGGGCGATGCACTCTTGCTGGAAAGGTCTCAACGCAGCGGCAGAGTAGTCAGTATAGGGATTGCCCCCTGGGGAATCGTCGAGAATAACCATGAGCTTGTGGGCCTCAATCGTGATGTTCCTTATCATTCCATATCTTCTCCTAGGTATTGATAATGTTGTTTTGTTTAACTCTTTGTCGGTAGGGGTGTGCGAAGCTTTGAAACTTCAATTGGGCCTCAAAACAATTATCAGCTTTGACTTTTCTTAAAAAAAAAGTTGGCTTTGGCAATTACAAAGCTCCACCAGTAAAGATAATGACAGTTAAAATACTCGATTTATAGTCAATTTATTCCAGTCTGAGCTGTTGTATACATTAAAAATCAATAGTCATACAGGAAAAAATCTGAAGTAATTTAATTGTAAGTAGCATTAATAACTCTTAGTAATACTAACATACTATAATTTTTTTAAATAATTTTTATGAAATTGACAACACATACAGATCAAATAATTGGGGATAATCATTGTGAATTTCAACAAAATAGATCAACAACAGATCAGATCTATATTATTCGGCAAATATTAATAAAAATGTGGGAATATAATAACAATTCATCAGTTATATATAGGTTTTAAAAATCCCTACGATTCCATTAAATATAAATAAATTATATTACATTTTAGTAAGTTTGGGATACCCTAAAAAACTTGTTGAGATAATTGAGGTATGTTTGACTGATAATCATGACAAGGTATGGGTCACTCATCAGATACTTTCGAAAGACATTATGGGTTGAAACAAGGAGAGGCACTTCCCCCATTAATTTTTAATCTAGCCTTAAAGCATGCTATTGGGGTAATGCAAGAGAGTAGAGAAGGGTTGACACTAAATGGTACAAGGCAACTGCAGATGATTTAGCTTTGATGGGCAATATTAAGGGATCTTTTGCAAGAAATGCAGACATTTTACTAGAGGCTCGTAAGGAAATAGGTTTGGAAGGGAATTCTGAAAAGACTAAGTAAATGATCACACAGATAACTCAGATTTGGGTTGAAGACTTGAAGTATATGATCACACAGAGACCACAGGTTCGGGTCGATAATTTAAATATCACTGTACACATCATATCATTTGACAGGGTTAATGAGTTTAAATATTTAGGAACAATATTAAATAGCAAAACCGATATTAGATTGGAAAATAGGAAAAAAAATAAAGTCGGGGAAAATCACGCTATTATTAGGTCAGTAAGTAGTTGACATCTCAATTGCTTTCAAAGAATATATAGTTCAATATATACAAAAACATAGTTTTACCGGTTGTGTTCTATGGAAGGGACAAAAAAAAATTAGGGGACTCAAAAATAAGATGCTTAGGAAGATATCTGGTTATTAAAGGGATAAAGCTACAGGGGAGGGGAGGAAGTTACATAATTATGAGTTACATAACCTGTACTCATCTCAAGACGTTGTTAGGATAGTAAAGTCTCGCAGATTACTGTGGGCAAGACATGCAGAGCAAATTGGAGATCCTAGAACCTTAGTCAGGGTATTGACAGGCAAACCTAATGGGAAGACCTAGACGCAGATGGGAGAACAACATTAGAATGGACTTGAAATATATAGGGTGTAATGAGGTGGACTGGATAGAACTAGCTCAAGATAGGGATAGGTGACCTACTTTGTAAGTGTGACAGTGAACTTTAATGGTTCCTAATGCCAATAATAACTTTATTTATTAGAATAAAATGAAATACTACAAACAATTGTTCCATGAAACATTTTCAAAGTAATGTTGTGCATAAAGTTATATAAATAACACAATATAATATCTTTTCAAGGATAAAACAACTAAATATTCAAACTTCTATTCAGTTTCAAGAATAATTTATATATTCGATTCGAGTTCGTTGCTTTGAGTTAAAAAAGTGGGTTTTACACACCCCTAAAAATAAGAATTGTATTGTTTCATATTGATAGTGGATAACTTGATCTGCCTATGGCAGACATGTCCAAACCACAGACTCCTATGTGGCTCACCAGCTCACATTTAAATACTTCCAATTTCAGAAATAAACAACAAATTAAGCTCTTGGATCTGATATTTGCTTGCTAATTTCCACACAAAGTTTCCAGAATTGTAAGCATTTTGTTAGTTCATGTTTATATTATATTTGGGAACTAGGTCCTATAAATTTAATGTATGAACCTAGAGCAATTCCCCAAGAGCTAAGACTTTATGCAGCCCTCAGCCCGGGAACGGTTGGACATGTCTGGACTATGATATCTAGTGAAAGCTAGTTTTTAAATGTATTTTTATGTACGGTATATTAGTGATATGTTTGATTAAAGAAAATTATTAATTTCTTATAGCTCAGAAATATACAAAAATATAGTATAGACGTTGTAAAACAATGTTATGTAGGTGATAGGGGAAAAAGCCAAACTGATAGGATAATTGATAGAGACCCTGATTTGTGGTAAATAAAACCACTAGATTTCGTTAAATAAAAAGTTGGATTTCAGTATAAAAAGTCGGTAAATAAAAGGGTAAAACCATGATTTTCGGTAAATAAAATCGGTAAATAAAATTACTTAATTTCGTTAAATAAAAAGTTGAATTTCGGTAAATAAATGGTAAGACCCTGATTTTCGGTATAAAAAGTCTTAAGGGTTTTTTTAAGGTAATGGTAATAAATTAACTCAAATAGCTTAGAAAGTACTTGCACTGAATTATTTTATAAGACAAAAATGTTCATACTTTTTTTCAACATACTTCACGTCAATCACCAAAGTACAAAGACAACATTGTTTCCAAATTTTCGATTTTCAAGTTAGGGCGCTTGTCTGACATAATGTTGGAATATGCTGAAAATACGCGTTCACTGTCAACAGTATTATTTTTATTTTTTGTCCAAGTCTTAGAATGGTTTCCGATGTCAACAATGTTATTTTATTTATTCGCGTTTAAATAGAAAAAAATGACCATAATTCGCGTTTAAATGGACAAGTCGTCAATTTCGCGAATAGATTTAATTTCGTTTTATTTCGCGATAATATTTTCACTCAAAAATGCCACAATGATGTTTAATTATGTTTCTATGGCAATTTTAATGTGCTAAGTAAAAGTTCGTAAAAACACAACTCGCGAAGCCTCGCGAAATATCGGTGTCTCTAATAATTGAGTTATTGATTGCAATTAACTTCTTTCTTCATGTCTTAATACACTCTTCACACATTTTATTCAATATCCCTCTTCACACACATACACATACTTTTAATCTTCTGAAGTATTACTTTATGATCGGAAGAAACACACAAAAGTAATTGCTTTATTTCAACACTTTCTATCCCAACATAATTACTTCTTAATACCTATATATTATTTATGTTTATTGTTAAGTTGAAACAATTTACTTGATATTTGTCAAATAATGTATATTTTGGCATGTTTCTAATTGGTTATTCAATGGTTAGTTGGTTGGTAATGGCCAGCATATTGAAGTTATTTGATTTGCCTCCTGGAATTACAATAACATTGGTTTAAATTACTGCCCTCTAGTGGACTAAATGATCTTTACTCACTGTAGAATAAGCTTCTTTACAAATATTGAATAAATGACTATATGTACCTTATGTTGAAACTGTTGGTTGCATATATTGGGAGTGTTTTATTGTTTGGTCCAGGTCTAAGTTTGCTGCCCTAAACAATCGTCATGCCTACTTTCTATTGGTTGACAATGGAACAGTAGGAAAGTATGGGGCCGAGATTATACTAAGGAGGAAACTTGAAAAATACATATCCATACAAAAATTACATCCTGGTAAGTAAAGTTTACACTTACCCATCTGATATTATATCTTTACTTAACATTACCCTAGAGCCTAGAGCATCAATAATTCAGATTCATTGCGGATTGACCCAATCAGGATTGTCAGTTTGTCCGGATTATCAAAAATACATTACTTATACAAAAAGTAAAAAGTAAATAATATGTGACACAATAGACTAGCCCAAAATTCAACAAGTCCCCTGAGTGGCACACTGGTTGGAAAAGTTTCACCAATCCTTGGTATAGAAATACATGAGTGATATTTTTGGAAAGAGGGGGTGAATTAACCCCCAAATGAAGCACCCACCAACTATACAGTTACAACTATATATTAAATTAACTTCTATATTTTATTGAGTTGATTCGACCCGCCATTTGATAATGAACATGTCATTTGGCTTGCTTGTTAAACAAACTAAGCGACTCAGCTTTAGTGCATAAATTGTTTGACTATAGGATTTTTATTTTTAATTTGAGCTAAATTTCTGATTTCTGCACTCCATATTCTATCTTGTCTTGCAAACAATGGTCCTTATAAATCTCATCTCTATCGTCTGGATTCTTTTTTCATCTTTCTTCCTCATAGTCAAGTCCATGTTTCACATCTGTATGTTAATAGGTTTAGTAGATGACTCTCTTGCACTGCAATGGAGTTTTTTTGTTCTGTATAAAAGCTTCATTTGTATTTTATAAGCTACCAACAGCTTGACACCTGATGGTAATTCTTTCATCTACATTACTTCTTTTTGATATCGCACTGCCAATATATTGTAATTTATGTATCATATTTAGCTGTTTTTCTTCTATTTTAATGTAGCTTGTTTGTAGCCCATTTCTTTTCTTAGTCGTAATAACCTAACATTATATTTATGCTAATTAAATTAACATATGCTTTTATATATACAAATATGTGTATTAATAAATGTGCAATAGAGATCTTTTTAAATATCTTCATACAATGAAATGAGGCTACTTTACCCTAAAATATGGTTCCCCATACACTATGTCAACAACTGTTAGTAAGACTTACTAATTAAAATAATAAATAAAACACTATTTAAATAGTTTAGTTTTTATTACTATTCTAAAGACATTGCAATTATTGCATTATTTATTACTAATACTAAAGACATTGCATTTTGGGCGCTACATACCATTATATTATATTTTTTTATCACCTGTAAGGTTGTAGGCATTATCCTTCATCTATAAAGGTTTACATTTGAATCTTAAAAATGAAACTAACCATAAGTGATTATCTTTTTAGAATTGATATCATTTTCCTTCTCTTAATTTTATCCACAAAAATTTGGATCCGTAAATTTATTAGTTTATTAAAATATCCTTTGAAAATCAAAGATTTGAAGAACTTTTTTTTTATAGTATTTCATGCTCTTAACAATATTTGTTAGTCTAATGTATTCCTAAGTATTTTATAAAAAAATATAACACATGAACAAAAAAATATAGTCCCATTATAAATGGATCAAAAGTAAAATATTAATGTTGTTAATTAGGGACCCACTGCAGTACACCAGTAGTCTGCCTGGTGATTGAAGGAGGGACCAATACCATCCGTGCAGTGCTGGAGTATGTGACGGACACCCCACCTGTCCCTGTTGTCGTCTGTGATGGGTCTGGCCGCGCTGCAGATCTTATTGCTTTCACTCACAAGTAAGAAAATATTCAGTTAAAAGTTCCTTTAAACCTTCCTAGGTAGTTTGGAATTAATATCTGTAGCCTGTAATATCACACCTAAAATCTTAATTTGCAATACTGCATTTATACCTATTGTAACTATAGTTTTATTAATTTATAATAAAGATAAGAAATCAGAACGTCCATACTTTTTTTTATAAAACTTGCAAAGCCTATATAAATACTCAAATTAACTTAAATTAAGCATTTAAAGAGAAAATGAATTACACTCATATTAGTAAGAACATTTTAACATGTGAAGTACTAATGGCTTAATCTAAGGTGTAAGGATTAAAAGGGTGGTTTCACAGAAGTAAACACATATTAGCATGTAGAGAGCATTGTTAAACATCATAACAGCTTGTAGCCGGGCCAGTTTAGTAAAATATCCCTAACTTCCTTTGTACTTCCACCATTATTATTCCTTTATTTGCTTTCATTATTTTCCTCGCTCACATTCTTGTTGCTATCATCTGTTCATCCCATTTTTTTCTTGGTCTCTCTTGCAGTATTTTCTCTACTTACTTCATCTCCATCATTCTCCTTGGCATTATTTCGTTTTCCATCCTCATTACATGACCATACCATCTCACCCTTGCTTCCTCTACTATCTCATATACTCCATGTACCCCAACTCTTGCCCAAACAATTTAAATCCTAATTCTGTTTCTTCAGTTGACAGTATTGTTGAACAACTTTAATAAATTACAAATGGCTGGTATTTGAACCTGGGTTTCCTTATCCAATGTGAGACTAACACCACAGGCCTTGTGGCCACTGCTCTGTGCTTTAGATTTGATTAAAGTAACTATGGTAGTATTGATATTTTGCAGGATATAGCTCTTTAGACTACTTTTCCTCAAAGAATAGCATCCTTTATTTATAACTAGGGAGCAGATTCTTAGGCACCAAAAATGTTTAAATTTGGCAGGCAAATAGGCATTAAAAATATGGAATCTATCATCTAGGCACAATAATAGGCACTTAGAGTATGGGACAGAAAAAAGCACACAGTAGGTAATATAAAATTGATTTCACAACCTACTATTGTATTTATTAATTACAGCTAATCCACATTAAGCTGTTTTTTTGCACCATGTCTCACTATTCGTTAGGAAGATGGAATTCAGAGAAAGTGTATCTGCATTTGCATGTAGGGAAAGTCAAAAACCATTTAGTAAAAAACAGCTTAAGTACACCGGTCTAAGATTCAAATCTTGGTCTCCCCTTTATCGACAATTCAGTCTACTGCGAGAGTGACACATTTGCCCTATTTGACCACTGAAGCGGGTAACATGATTTTAATCACCAGATACTTTTTCTATATTCTCAGTAGTGAAATGGGTTATATTTTCAGATATTTTTTTTTTTATATAATTTTAAAAGCTAAGCTCTACTTACTGATGCCAAGGGACAAAATTTCAAATTTGCTGTTTCTGAAGAAGTTGAACTTTTCTCCTGCAACAACATGTGGCTTCCTCCCAAGATGTCTGCCACTGCTACAATTGTCCTAAACCTGATTGATGCTAATGGCCGATTTTCAAACCTACTCAAAACAAGTAGGCCTATACCACAACTTACAATTTCTAAGAAACTGGACTTGCCTCTTTTAGAAGAAAATCGATACTGTGTAATAAAGAGAGAGGCCAAAGATAAAATAGGCGCATTAAGGCACTTATTCACAAAATAGGCAAAGATCAACAGAATAGGCAATTATAGGCATTATAAAATTAACATATTGTACTTGTAATAACATGAAATGCTTGCATATCTCAACTGCTGATGTTCTACGATCAAGGAAGAAAAAAGGCAAATAGGCAAAATCTGATCCCTATTTATTACTATAGTGAACACTTGAACCACTTGCAGATTAACTGGGTTGGAAATAAATGCCTTTACTACCACAAATAGTACATAACTTTGTGGTGTGAACTATCATTGCCACACATTTAAATACTTTGAGAACTGTGGAATGTGTGTCAATATATTTGGAGCAGCAAGATGACTTTAGTTGTATTGTACATTTTGTGATATAGCAAATAGATGATTTTTTAAAAATGTGATTTGCCTCTTCTTCTTCACCCCTGCACTATCATGTTTTGATAAACAAAGATGAAATAACAACTATGGAGTAAAACATTACTAGTATCGAGAGGAAAATACTGATATTAGTAAAGTAGCAATACTTTTTTCACAACCCTACGCATGAGTACAGACAACTGCTGGAAATTTCCCTCCCCTCGCTGTTGACTCTGTAGGGGTGGGAGGTATGACCTTGAAGTACTACAGTTATTACTACATAGGGTATTATAGAAACTTTCCCTAGAGGGTGATTACTCACACTTCACGTGAGACAATGACATTCCTGACGTTCCCACATTGAGATAGAGAATATGGACTGGTGATTTCAACTTTAGTTCACTATTTAGATCTTGTTAGGCATAGATATATGTGTCTTTACTCTCTAAAAGTGTATGTTTTTGTTATTGGGAAGTTGTTTCACCATAAGAGCCCATGCTATTTTGCCGAGGAAATTTAAGCTGTCCAGTATAAAGAAAAATCCTCTATTCAGAGATGTTCATTAAGGGGAATTTCACTGTATATCCATGTCAAAAGTTTAATTTGATTTTGTTAACAGGTATGCTTCTGAGTCTGGAGAGCAAAGTGTTTTAGAGAGTATGAAAGACTACCTCATCGGTACAATACAGAGGACATTCGAAGTAGGATTAGAACAGGCGGAATGTCTCTACTCTGAACTGCTGCAGTGCACACGCAAAAAAAATCTTGTAAGTATCATGTATTATTAGTTTTGTTGTTGTTGTTGTCTATGGAGTAAAACATTACTAGTATCGAGAGGAAAATACTGATATTAGTAAAGTAGCAATACTTTTTTCACAACCCTACGCATGAGTACAGACAACTGCTGGAAATTTCCCTCCCCTCGCTGTTGACTCTGTAGGGGTGGGAGGTATGACCTTGAAGTACTACAGTTATTACTACATAGGGTATTATAGAAACTTTCCCTAGAGGGTGATTACTCACACTTCACGTGAGACAATGACATTCCTGACGTTCCCACATTGAGATAGAGAATATGGACTGGTGATTTCAACTTTAGTTCACTATTTAGATCTTGTTAGGCATAGATATATGTGTCTTTACTCTCTAAAAGTGTATGTTTTTGTTATTGGGAAGTTGTTTCACCATAAGAGCCCATGCTATTTTGCCGAGGAAATTTAAGCTGTCCAGTATAAAGAAAAATCCTCTATTCAGAGATGTTCATTAAGGGGAATTTCACTGTATATCCATGTCAAAAGTTTAATTTGATTTTGTTAACAGGTATGCTTCTGAGTCTGGAGAGCAAAGTGTTTTAGAGAGTATGAAAGACTACCTCATCGGTACAATACAGAGGACATTCGAAGTAGGATTAGAACAGGCGGAATGTCTCTACTCTGAACTGCTGCAGTGCACACGCAAAAAAAATCTTGTAAGTATCATGTATTATTAGTTTTGTTGTTGTTGTTGTTGTTGAAGTATTTAACGTGCAGTTTCTGAATTGATGTATTATATCAGCACACAATAATTTCTATAAGCGAGAGCAAACGGGCCTACCAATTTTGCCGGGAAAGGTATTTCCATATACCTTCCAGGGTTCTTTTACATGCCACAATTGACATGGAACCAATGGCTCTACTTCCCCTACAAAGAAAGCTGTGCTACAAATTTGTATCACTTAAGAAAAATACTTCGACCCTGGCTGGGTTTGAACCCATGAACATTGGGTCCAGAGGCAAGCACTTTACCCCAAGACCATCGATGTTGACATAATGTATTACTAGAACTTAGTAATGGACACCACAAGGCTAGTGGCTTAGCCCTTGAACGGTTGTATACATATCTTAAGAGTAAAGATTTGGGTTGTGTAGATACTGTTAGAAAAAATAATATTAGCCTATATGTGATTTAAATAAATCCCCGCTTCTTACTACTTGTTCAGGCTATACGCATATATGATAACTATTCTAGTGGGATAGGGACGAAGAAGGAACATTTTTAGAGGTAATTAACCCGCATTTGCGAGGATGGAGACTTTTCAAGCATCAACAACATGAGACCTTGGCTAGATTTGATACAGTAATTGTTAGTTATAAATATTTTTTTATAATTATAATTTTAGTATTATTAGATTACCCGTATCCTTGTGACTCATATGAAGGTGTTAAAAAATAATTTATTATTTCCCATTATATATTAAAAAAACTTACTTATATTTAGAAGTTTTCGCGCACCATCCCTGGTTGGCATATATTTTGAAGGCTCAAGATTAGTATACAAACAAAAGCTGTTGAAAATTGTCTTATTACAATAAACACACTATCTGACAAGACAGTGTAGAAACACTGTACAATGATGTAAAGTAAGTAATAGTGAAGGAAGCCGACCTGAAAGGATAGTTAGGTAAGGCCTGAATAGAAAAACACACTTTTCACTTCATTTCTTCTTAAACTATTGCACTAATACACTTCAAACATTGTTTTTTAATTTTTGGAAATATTCCTTTATAATTTGAAGAGAGACATTGAAAACACACAAAGAAAGATATGCTACACATTTCTAAAATGATTTGAAATATGTAACTGAAAACTTGCACTGTTGCCAAACCGATGTAACTTAATGAGGTTTGAAAAGATAAATAGCGTGCAGAAAATGAATAGTTAAGAAATAACTTTAATACTAACAGGGACTACACTTGAAATAATAAATAAAAATAAATTATATGAAAATTTATGTAATAATTGTAAAAAATTAAAAAAATCATTGATATAATATTTTTTTAAATCTCAGATTCAAACCAGGGGCTAGTTTGGATTTGGTTACCCATTGATGTGCAAGTTCCCATTGTCTGAGCTGAGAGTTATTGCAAGTGGCTGTAAGGAATGCTCTGAGTACTCTGGTGGTGTAGCAGGAGTAAAGTCTTTAGCATTTGAAGGAACTCGTTTATCTAGGTTTTTGTGGTTGGTATTGAAACAGTGATTGTTCATGTGTATTCTCAGAGGTCCTGTTGTGAGTCCATTGCATTCACCCTTATGTTTTGTATCAGTACTATAATAAAATCAATTTTCAAGTCTTGGGACAAACCAATTGTTTAACACAACAATCCTGGAGTTTAAATAGGTTTCTTCTTTTCTTAATACACCCACCATAATAAAATTTAAAAATATAGGTATGTTAGTTTGAAAACTATGTATATTATTGCCACAAACACTTTATAACTATTCATATACACATAATTCAGATGTTCAAATGCAGGGTGTCTACTGGGTCACGAAAGTCACCAAAGTCACGTAAAAGTTAATAATTACAAAAAAAAGCCACGAAAGTCCTTGAAAAGTCACGAATTTTCAATATTTTAGTCAAAAGTCACGAAAATATTGTTGTTTGAATTTCCCGCGCATCGTAACAACGCAAACTCGTCGAATGTCAAGTTACCCATGATGCCATGCCCTAACCATCTGATTGTTTTTTATCGTGATACCAAAGACAAGGTTAACGTTCGCCATCTAGTTAAAGTTTAATGTTGCGTGTGAGTGCATTATGCCTATCTATGTATTATATAATGTTCAATCGTTTACCGAAGAAATTTTTTGGTCATAAAAAAGGTTACCAAAAAGTCACTAATTTTGGTTTGTCCAACTCGGTAGACACCCTGAAATGGCTATGAACAAAGTAGGGACTCCCAATTGCAATTAGTTCACAAATCACATGTTTCAAATGATTCACTAAATTACCAGTATTTTTTAAACAAATTATATTATGTATTTAATTTTGTTCTGACCTTTGTAATAGTAAACACATTACAAACTAAACAAACACTAAAACAAACATGCTTTAATTCTTGTTGGCTAACACATGTATGCTGTATATTTTATTACTTTAGATAAAATTAATCAGTAGCCTATTTAAAAATACTATGTTGATTAATTTTGGGTTATGAAAATAGCTAATTGAAACGGAAAATAAATTATTTAAATTATTTAAATAAAAAATGAAATTGGAAACTTTTAAAAGGTGGCCTTTAATAGGAATTTGAAATGGTGACCTGGGAGGGAATCATTGTTCAGCTGATCAAGCCAATACCCAATCTCACTAGTGTTAATTTGATGGAGTATAAAAAATATAGAAATCTTATTTGAAACATAATGTTTTGTTACCTTCTTTTTATAAAGTTTTTAAAATATTAATTTGTTTTGTGCTTTGTAGTGATCGGTTCTAATAAGATAAATGCGCCCATCTAATACATTTAATTTATAACTCTTAGCACTATTGTATCTCATGTTGCCACAATGGCTTAAATGAAAATATTACATTTGTATTACATTATAAAGGTCCGACACAGACACCGTATCCGTAGTTTGTACTCTGTGGTCCTGGTCCTCAAAAATTCTATTCGTGACCATACAGTCCATATCCATAATCACGTGACCATTCCAACCAATGAGATAGTCATAGACTTCGTCCAATCGAAAACTTCGAAAGAAAATCATCTACAGCAAGGAACGAGCACCAATTAATCAGTTGATCAATAAAATAAAATAAAATAAAATAAAAAGTTGAGAAAACTTCCAGGATATACTTAAAATGTAGTACAATTACAATAAATAAATTTATAACATGGTTTTAACTATCACACTTAAAATAAATTAGCCGGAAAAGGCAAAATAAGTGTAGGTACTAATATTCTAAATGTAAACAAAGCAAAATTATTTCCGTGCTTCCTTTATGTTTATATGGGTTTTGATTTTTAACAAGAATATAACCAATCACAAAATAAAATCTAATTATAAACAGTTTATTTTGGTGTTTAAGATGGATTCCAACGCCCATGCCCATATTTACTCAACTGTGATTGATAGTCCGTTAAACTAGTCCTTAGAAAGTTAAAGTTAATCAACTTCTAGGGTGTACAGACTTACGGATAAGGACTCTGTGGCAGTGGCGTATTCTTTGGGTATGCTAGTCCTGCGCCACATACCCATAATTATTTGCAAAAGATGTATACTTAGAAAATCTATATTTGTTAATTTTCCGATATTATTGTGTTTTGAATCATTCTTCTTCCAAGTGCTCTTACCTACCAGCAAACTCCAAAGGCTTGCTGTTTGAGAAACGCAAGCTAGCTTTCACTTCAAGAAAGAGAGGTCCTAATGACCTTGTCCAATGTCTATGTGACAGCCACCCCTCCTCTCCTCAAACCCCAAACATAGGCCAATAAACCGACAGTTTTACCACTAAAGGCTTGCTATTCTCGAACAGCAAGCAAGGAGGCACTTGTGCCAAATGTTGAAAAATAAATCTAGCTATCAATTATTATTATGATTAATTATTATAGCCTAACATAATTAAAGTAAAATTATATTAAATTAATCCATGTATTTGTAAAAATAAAAGATACTACTTGTACCAAGCATTAAAATAAAGTTTTCTTAAATAATTGCGGTGCAATACCTTTGCACTATAGAATAATTTATCTACATGTATTTGGCAACATGATTTTCACACCCCCAGCAGTTGAGAGTAGTGGAGGGATTCTTTTATTTTGAACTGAAGTAATTAGTGCTCGTAGTTCTCGGGCGTGTAGTAGGTCGTTTTGGAATTTAGGTCGCGCTTTTAGTTTATTTATTTTATCCTAGAATGTTGTCTAGGCTTTTGTGATTTAATATCGGTGTACTGTATATAAACAATTAGTTATATTTTGAGGAAACTTGTATATTGATATTATTGCATTATGAATGAAGAAGTGCTAAACTGTCCAGTGGAGGATTTATTAAATCACTCATTTAGTAGTAGATCTTATAGTGAAAAACTTTTTATTTTTAATAAAGGTAGGCCATGTCCATCTCTGCCACTACTCGTAACAGAACATAAAGACAAAAAGTGTGAATATGTTAGACATTTTAATATTTCAAACTATGATAAAACAAAGTGGTTGGCGGGCAGTTCTAAATTTAATAAGTTATTTTGTTGGTCCTGTTTGCTTTTTTCTAACGAGTGTACTGTGTGGACAAAGAAGGGTTTTGGGAACTTAAATGTTTTAACAAAATCTGTCCTAAAACATGAACGGTCAAAGAACCATATTAGTGCTCACCTTCAGCAAAAAGCTTTTGGTAGGACACGTATTGATTTACAGTTGAACGAACAATTAAAGATTAACGTGTCTCAACATAATGAAAAAGTTCGGAAAAACAGACAGATACTCGAGCGACTCATTGATGCCGTGTGCTTTTTAGCTAAACAAGAGCTACCATTTCGTGGTCACGATGAATCAGAAGATTCTTTAAACAAAGGAAATTATAGGGAACTCTTAGATTATGTTAGTGAATATGACTCTTTACTTGCAGACCATTTAAATAGTTCAACTGTATTTAGAGGTACGTCCCCTCAAATTCAAAACGATTTGATTCAATCTATTAATAGTGTATTGAGTGACGCAATCCTTGAAGAAGTGTCTAAAACACAGTTTGTGGCGATATTGTTGGATGAAACAACGGATGTCAGCAACAAATCACAACTATCATCAGTTGTTCGCTATGTAGATGAAAGTGGTAATGTGCAAGAACGCTTTCTGCACTTTGCTGACGTGAGTAAAGACAGATCAGCTGTAGCTTTGTGTGAACATGTCCTTCAAGTAGCTAAATCTTTTAATTTTGGAGAAAAGTTAGTTGCTCAAACTTACGATGGTGCAGCTGTGATGTCAGGAAATATTGGTGGATTGCAAAAGAAAGTACGCGAACATTATCCACGAGCATTATTTGTTCATTGTTACAGTCACGTTCTTAACCTAGTGCTTCAGCAATCTGTGTCGTGTATTGCTCAGTGTCGCATCTTTTTCCAATCTCTCTCTGGTCTAGCAGCTTTTTTTTCAAAGTCAACAAAACGAAATGAAGCCCTAACAAAGTTTGTTGCTAAAAAATTGCCAAAAGTAGCACCTACTCGTTGGAATTTTTCATCGCGACTTGTAAACACTGTGCATGAGTTCAAAACATGTTTGTTAAGTTTTTTTGAAAACATTTTAGAAAATCCAGGAGACTGGGACAGTGACACAATTGTTCAATCCCAAGGATTTTTGTCATTTTTAAATAGTTTTGAAACAGGTTTCTTACTTGATATTTTCTCTATTATATTTTGTCACACTGATATATTATATAATATTTTGCAATCCAAAAGTATGGATATTTCATATTGTTTTGAGAAAATTTCAGAAGTTAAAATCCTGATTCAAGACTTTAGGGACAGTGGATTTAAAAAGTTGTGGGAGAAATCATCCCCTGAATTTCAACCAGATCAGCAAAAAAAGAGACAGCATTTAAATGATGAGCCTAACCAACGCTTCAAGCGGCTATTTAATGAAATTTGTGATCATCTTTTGATACAAATTACTGATAGGTTTTCATCATTTCATGATCTGTATTTCATTTCTCTTTTGGATCATACTAAATATAACACTTTTACTAATAAAAATACATTTCCCGAGGAGCATTTTAACAAATTGAAAGATATATATGGTCCTATCTTCGACTACATACGGCTTAAGAATGAGCTTACCGTCTTGTATAGTTCGAAAGAATTTCAAAATATGTCTGCAATGAAAATTGTTCCATACATGAGACAAAATGATTTAGACTCAGTAATGCCAGAAGTGTATAAATTGGCTACCCTAATATGGACAATTCCGTCCACCACCGCAACTGTAGAGCGAACCTTTTCTGCTTTGAAAAGAATAAAAACTTTCTGTAGATCAAAACAAGGCGAGGAAAGATTAACTGGACTATCAATGATTTCAATTGAAAAAGAGCTTCTTAAACATTTAAGAAAGAATACTCCCTTCAAAAACAAAGTAATTGACCACTTTATAATGAAATCTCGTAGATTGGACTTCACTTTCAAATAAAATTGGACAAAAAACTATAATTTGTGTGAATATAAGTGATTTTCTTTGATAGTGACAGTTTTATTATGTTGATCTTTGTAGCCTATATTCTAGTGTAGTGATATTAACAGACACTCTTCTAAGACAGGTGCACCATCTAGCAGAAAAGGTAAGAATCCTTACAGACAATTTAATTACAGTTAGAAAAAAGTTGTTTATGGCTTATAAATTAAACAAAGTCATGGGGGGAAGGGAGGAGGGAATCTGGCATGTGGGTGAGAGAGGGGGTGGATAATCTTGACCTCACCTCTTTATTTTCACTTTGTTGGACATGAAAAATAACCTCTAAATTGCCAATATTTCATATTTTTCGTGAGGATGGATCACCAAACTTTTCTTGCGAATACTATAGAATAGCATACCTGTTAAATTTATCAGAATACGCCACTGCTCTGTGGCCATAGCAGTCTGATACTTTGATATAAATTTCTTACGGACCACGGACCTACGGATATGGAGTCGTGTCAGGGCCTTGAGTCAGTTTAGTTATTAATGTAAATGCAAATTATTAAGTAACCTACAAGAAAGTACTTATGTAAAATTTATAACTTTTTAGATGAATTTTATATAATAAATCAATCAAATAAAACATATTCCTATCATCTAAAATTTAAGTCACAATCAATGTTGGTGAATTCTACTGTTCTTCAGATAAAAAATCAGACTTTAGACAGAGAGTGGGACACCATTATAATAAAACACCTCAGTACACATCAGAGGCGTTGGAACATTTTGGCCCATAGGGAGGGCCAAAACAATCTCTAGCCACCCACCCAAACAAAAATTATATATTTTTTGGGTCGCATTCTATTTTATCATGAATAACTTACAAAACAGAATATAATATTGGGTATACTTTAACTTTGATGATATTGGCTGCTTTGTATTAATATATGACATGAGATAGCAAAACTATTTTGCCATTGGCATGACACAATCATTTGTAAAAATCATTACTTACTTTTCAGGAAGAAAAAAAAAAGTTTTTAAAACCTTCAATTTATTATTTTAACTGTGTAGACCCTAATCATTAAATTGTTCAAATTATTATAATTTACACAAAATTATACAATGCACTTTGCAAAGGATACACCATTACAGGTAATTTAAATCTACTTTCTCAAGCTACATAATCAAAAACTCAAAGCTCAGTTAAAATACAAAATGAAGGATCTTAACATCATACCGTATCAAAAATTGAGTCCAGATAAATAATGTCTTACTGTAATTAAAATTATAGCATCATCAAGAGTAGCAAAAACTTATTTCTCAAAAGTGTAAATAAAAACAAGGTAAAAAACCCTTACAAAAATTATATTCATATTGTCACTGTTCACAAAGAAATAATTGTTAATTATAAATAAACATTTAAAAAAAGTATTTCCAAATAAAGGGCTCTCTCTTCATTTCTAGTGATAAAGTGTTTCATCGCAGCGTCAATATTGATGTTATCACTTTCCTCTTTGTGTGTAATAAGTATTGTAAGATGGTTCAATCTCTTTTGCCCCATTAATCTACCATCTATCTACCACCCAACCAACTTCTGTAGGCAACTACGGTGACCCCAGTGGCTCACAAGCTAATTTTTTCTTACTGGATCAGCATCGCAGTCACTTCCACGCAAAATACATTTTATTGCATGTACTTGTAATTGAGTATTAACATTGTCATATTGATGTGAAACTAGGGCTGTGCAGGATCCCAAACTTTGGGAAAAAATTTGGTAAAATAGTTGTTCCTAAAATTCAAGCAGGAAAAGATATAAAAAATTTACAGCTAAGGACGACCATCAAAGTCATGTTTGTATTAAATTTTCGCTAAACATATTAGAAATTTATAAATTTTAACTAACCTTATCTTCCATTAAGCAGCTGGACAATCGAAACTTCAGTCACTTATTTTATAACTCCATACAAAATAACTGAGCGCCATTAAATAACATAACTACACTAGATAGAATTGAGGGAAATATCTATCTCTGAATATATTCAAGCCAGGAAATCATATTTTTAGTGCAAAATAATGATAAAAGTGACTTTTAAATATCAAAATTATCACGAAATACACCTTCAACACACTTATTTGCATGAAAACCCGTTAATTACGTGTGTATTATTGTTTGTAATGGCCAGTGATCTCTATATTATATACAAACATACGCATTGCCAAGGACCAGAATGTGACGCTCAAGTTTATCGTCTGCTTCATTGTGGGGGAAAGATTTAACGGCTTCTTTCAATGTTCTTATGCGAAAAAATGTCTCTGATGAATAAAAAGTGTTATTGTTTGAAATCAGTGAAGTATTATACCACACTTTCCTGAAGAATCATTTACATTAAAGGATATACAAATCAGTTTTACAGGTAAGACTGTACAAATTGAAATTATATGAATTTATTGTGACATAACGGCCCCGCGATTGGGAGCCAATTGAAGTGCTACGGATTGTTTTGAGATAATTGGTATGTATAGCCCCGTGATCGAGCCCCAATTATTGTAATGCGGAATTATTACGCCCCACGATTGGGTTCCAATTGAAATGCTATGAATTGTTTGTGAGATAATTGGTATTTATAGCCCCGTGATCGAATGCCAATTATTTTGATATTTCGTACACTTATGAAATAAGTAAGACCTTTAAATTTGCACACGATTTTTTAGATCATGACACTAATTTATTACAACGTTCTGTAGATTTATGTCACTGGCACTGAATATTACTGAGTTTGATTACAAAGTTCTTATGTATTGCTGTCCACTGTAATGGATTCATAAGCACAAGTGGCTTATATATGACCTACCCCTTGCCTCTTGGACCCCTTCTCTACAGTGTCAAAACCGACTAATAGAAAGACTCCTGAGAATACAATGTTGTAAAGGCTAGCTTCCTATTGGAGCTAGCGTCACTTGCTTTTCGGTAAACAATACGGAGTTGATTTTTGAAAGAAAAAAATAAGTTTTAATGGTGCAATCCTTTGACATTATTTCTGAAAAGCGCGTGATTCTCCATGGATGAAATCTTAAAAGGATATTTTACTTACAGTTTATTGCAGAAAAATACCTTCATCCATGACTTTTTAAATATATGAGAGGGGTCCAAATCAGTATTATTACAATACGAATAAAATCTTTAATATATTTAAATATGTAGTTATCATCCAGGTTGTTTACAGTCTACCAAGACTACACTTATATTTAAAGTTGGATGTTAGCTTGTATATCGGTTCGATAAATATAATGAATAAGGTACGTATCTTAAAACTTGATTACATTTGTTTGAATGACAAACTTTGTGTAGTTGCCATATGTTCAAACAATCACTTGAGTTATAGGCTTGCAGAAAGTATTATTAAATTACCACTTTTATAAAAAGTTGGCTCATATCTTGTATATTGCTTTCAGAAAGCATATTATGTTGAAAGTTTGCTAACTACATTGAAACAAGTTAGCTAAAAACTATATTACATATTTTGTTTGAATGAGATACTTTGTGTAGAAGTCTTACATTCAAATAATAATTTAGGTTATAGGCTTGTCAGAAGTACGGTATCTACTAAACCCTGATTTTAGTAAGAATCCCAATCTGTAAGGCTTTATCTCGTACCATAATACTATCATATATTAGTGTTTTGGTAGGATAAATTGCCATTTAGAATGGAACTAGAAATTCCCTTCTAGAAGGTCTTTTATCCTACCTAAACATTTAAATTCATACCATGAGTTTTTTTATTTGAAAACTATTTTAGTCAATCTTAAAATTTATTTTTAGAATTTACCTATTTATATTCAAACCAAAAATATTTGATCAAAAATACACTATTATTATAGTTGTATTAACCTAGCTATTTAATTTACATGTATACAAATTCTTACTCCACACTTTTTGGACAAAATATTTAGTTTTTATTTGAAAAGCTTACAATTTAAGAATAAATAAGTATAAAATTTTAAGTATAGGTACACATTTTTTTCCTTTAATTATCTATTTATTTTATTTGCATGATTATAGGAGGTAAATGTATAGAAGGTAAATGTATTGGCCATACCAATAACTGCAATTGAATCAGAGTTTTTGTTCTTTTTCATGACTATTCAAAATATTACTAACATCTATCACTACATTTAACTCATTTTAAACTATCAAATGATTTAAATTTTTTAATTGAAATAAATGGTGAAGCTAAGTTTAGACTAAAATTATAAATCTGAAAAATATATATAATCCTAAAGTGGAAAATTATTTTTAATTTTGTTTCCTGTCTCGTTCCTGTGGGGAATCGTTATTTGCCGCCCGAAAATTTCCCGAAGTCAAAATTTCATTCCCGCACAGCACTATGGGAAACTATTGTGCAGCTTTAGAAAATAATAATAATTTGACCCCCTCTGCCCCCCCCCCTGACTTTGGCCACAGGGGGGCCAATGGCCTCATGCCCCCCACTCCCCTTTCCTACGCCTATGGTACATATTGCTGGGATTCAAATTCAGACCTCCCCATAATCATACAGAGCTGATGCTGTTATCTCTGTGCCTAATGCTATAGATAAAGGTGTAATAACCATTATCAATATGGTTTGTGGAGCATATTCTTTTATAAATCTGTGTTAAACAAGTATTCATTAAATAATAGCATTATAACATTGCTAAAAGGTTATATAATTAATTTAAATAAAAAATTAGCTTCAAATTTTAGTAGATATAAAATAAATTCCAGGATTAGATCATATAGTAATTTATAAAAATAGTTGTTGACCATTGGGGCCATTGTTTCAGATAACAGTGTTCAGGATAACAGACAGGCCAGAAGGAGTCACCCAAGAGCTCGACCAGACAATTCTAACAGCTCTTTTTAAAAGTCAACACCTCTCTCCTTCAGAACAACTCAGTTTGGCTCTGACTTGGAACCGTGTGGATATTGCTAGGTCGGAGATCTTCGTGTACGGTCAAGAGTGGCCTCCAGGTAAGAGTTGTAACTGTGTTTGACCTCTTACCGACTAAAATTTGTAATCAAAGGATATACTTTATTTGAATTTTTGGTTCTGATTAAGCTACAAATGCTCTTGATCATTTGTAGATATGGTACACTTGAATCCTCAATTCTTATAACTCTCAAATCTTTATAATATTCAAATACGAGAGGTTCTAAAGAATCACAAAAAAAATCTATAACTCTTACCTTGATTTGAAATCTTTATTTTAATACATTTGGTGGAATCATAAATTATAAAGACAACATTTAAGCTTATTTTAACTAAATTAATTAAAAATAAATGGTGTGATACAATTGGACAAACTTTCCCATATAGCTTGGAACGAAATTTAAAAAATAGGATATGAGTAATTTTCCTCAGAAAAACAAATACATCCTTCTGTCAATCGCAATAAACATTCTTCATTTTATATTGGCCTTACAGTAAAAAAAATTTTGAATATTTTTAACAAATTTCAAATGTAAATAAATAATTTATTTGTAAACTAACCTCAAATTATTTATTTTTAAAAATAAAATTAATTTCTTATTTATCATGGAAAAAAATTCACAAATATCCATTTTGAACTAAATATTCAAAATCATTTAAATTTTTTTTTTTAATTGTCTAAAAATAGTCATAAGCAGAGGCAGGTTTTTATGGTGAATATTTTTAAAAAAATTCTCATTAATTTTTCAAAATGGTGGTGTTTTGTGTTGAAAATTTGACACAGATATTTACCGGCATATCACTCTAATCTATATTGCCAAACTGTAGCATACAGCATGTGGTAATATTTTTTTCACTCGTCGTGGTTCGTCTATCAGTCACTACCAAATTGTACGTTGAAAAATACCGTTCACTGTCTTAATTTGAAATGGGCAACCTAAGAGATTGAAACGATTTTTCTACAAAAACATTAAAATGTTCACCTTTGTGTTTCAAACCTATTAAAGCTTTTACCACATCCACATAGTCACTGTCAATTTGTTCAGAAATTAATGTGCACAGTTCTTTGTGGCCTAGTTGAAAATCACACTGCAAGTCTCGGAAAGCAGGAAGGTCCTTGAACATTCTTTCAAGTTCCCTCCCATCACTTGAACTAGGCCTGCTCAGTAGCTTAGTAGGGTCAAACAGGTACCCTAATGATTTTATTACTTTTATTTCATCACTATTTTTGGCTAGCATTGAATATAGCTTGGCACAAGTTAGTGCACCACATGCCTTCAAACACTCCTCAGTTTGTCCTCTACATAGTGGTGAAACTTTGGCTAACATCTGTACAACGTTGATACCAAACTGACCATCTCTCACTAATTCACACTTCGCTTTCAGTGATTCGATTCTTGATTGTACTAAATGTGCCACAGGCTTATCTTTACTTTGAAATTCTATTGAGTTTTATTTACTTAATCATTCCAAGACGGCAAGATGGCGGGTGGCGACATATGGTAGTTGAAATCTCTTGTTTGAGATATTTTTATTTGGTTTAAGTGAAATATAAAATAAACCGAGTACCCAAAATAACTTAAATAAATACCTGGCATGCATCAAATACCTAACAGCGAGTATAAAAATAAAGCAGGATACGTTAATATTTTTAAAAAAACTTTGAAGTGAAAAACACGTTTCTTTCCAGTCTTGTTTCAGTTTTAAAACTACGCATGCGCAAAATATATGATTCAGACACATTCTTAAGGCTTGTGAGACTTCTGTGAAAATAAAATTGCGGCAAATTTTACGCTGTGAAGGAATGTTTATTCAACAAAATATTGTTTGAAATATTAAAGTGTAAAAAAAATATTTAATTTTTCGCGTTAATCGCAAGAATACTAAAATTTCGTGAGAACAGCAAAATTTCGTGAAAATTCGCGATTTGAAAATATGTTGGATCACTTCATAAACATTGTGAAACGTGTAAATATAGATTTTGAAGCTACAGAAAAACAATTCGCGTTTATCGCCAATAACAAAAAAACCTGCCTCTGGTCATAAGTAACTTCACTTATTTTATATGGCATTGGGAACTCATAAGTTCATTGCTGCACTTAAAAAAGTATGCCACCTATCCTAATATTGAGTTAGTTCTATTAAGTTTACCTCACTACACCTTTAATCTTTCAGGTCCATTTTAATGTTGTTCTCCCATCTGCGTCTAGGTCTTCCCAATGGTCTCTTCCCATTGGGTTTGCCAGTCAATACTCTGACTAAGGTTCTAAATTCTCCCATTCGCGCTGCATGTTCTGCCCATCGTAATCTAAGAGACTTGCTTATCCTTACAATGTCTTGTGATTAGTACAGGGTATGTAACTCATCATTATGTAACCTCCTCCATCCCCTCCCCAATAGTCTCATCCCTTTTTGGACCAAATATCTTCCTAAGCACCTTGTTTTCGAACACCCTAGATTTGTTTTCGTCATGTAAGTTTAGAGATCACGTTTCACACCCAGTGAGAACAACCGGTAAGATTATTGTTTTGTATATTCTAAGTTTAACATTCTTTGAAACTGGACTAGTTGCCGATAATTACTTACTGACTCAGTAAAAGCATTCATTTCCCGACTATTATTTTCTTAATTTCCACTGTAATATTGTTATTGCTGGTTAAAATTGTTTCTAAATGTTTAAATTAATTAATACTGTCAAATGATATGTTGCTCGAAGTAATTTATAAATGATTGTCTCCATTCTGTGTTCTCTTTATGACCATAGTCTTTTCAGTGTTCATTTCTAAACCTATTTCCTCTTACTAGCTTCTAATAAAATGTCAGTACATCTTGCAACAGTTTCCTTACTATTGCCCAAAATAGCGAAAGCATCTGTATATCTAATAGCTGCATTATACCATTTAATGTCAATCCTTCCCTATTGTCTTTTATCATCTTAATAGTATACTTTAAGGATAGATTAAAAGGTAATAGGGAAAGTGCATCTCTTTGGTATAGGTGACATCCAACCCATACCTTTATATGCGTATCAGCCAATTATGTGTCAATTAGCTTGACAAATTCTTCGGGTATCCCAAACTAACTAAAATTTTATTGTAAATTGTAAATTGTAAATTATTTTTACTAACTTAATCATAGGCATTTTTAAAATATGTATATAATTTGATGTAACATCATGTTGTATTCCCATTTTTTTTCTAATATTTACCGAATAGTAAAAATCTGATGTGTTGTTCATCTATTTTGTCAAAATCCACACTTATGATCCCCAATTATTTCCACTACAAATGGCATCAATCACATTATAATTATTATATATACAATTCTATAGCATGTTAGTTGTTATAATAACTCTAAATGAATTTATTTTAGATTAATAAACATATGTTATTTCAAATAACTTAGCATGTAATATAGACCTCACATACCAATTTTAAACAAAATCTTTAAAGATATTTTCAAAAAATTTCAAACTATTCAAAAACTAATCACCAGTAAAACTTTTTTTTTTTAAGAAAAACAAATAAATAAAATTATTTATATTGTAAAAATTGCACTAGATACCCATTTTGAACCAAATCGTTAGAGCCATTTTTAAAATATTTCAAATTAAAAAAAAAAAATATTAAACTGACTCTATAAATGATTTTTTTTTTCTGAAAAAATAGTATAGGGGCCTATAGTTATTATTTGTAGTGCTAAAAACACCCCAGATATACATTTTAAACAAAATTATTTAAGCTATTTTTTAAATAATTTGAATTTTCCAAAATCACTCATTTGTAAACTACCCTTAATTTAAGGGCTAGGCTCACTATCAAAAATCATTCAGAGGTATTGTCATATCATGTCTAAATATCGAGTTTGAACAAAACCCACCAAACTGTTTCAGATATGTGGCTAGGACAAACAGACAGAAATGCGGAAAGGCAAAGTTGTAAAATCCAATTTTTGGGTTTAGGGACACATAAAACGTAAAGATTCATCATAATCTTGAGGTCATCATTTTTCACGATTGAAATACTTTCTCTTTAGGTAAGAAAGTAAAAACAATTCTAGAAAAAGAAAAAAAAAGTAAGGAATTGGATAGAACTAAGTGCCTTAAGAATGCTGCCCATAAAATAACCTTGAATAAATATGAGAGAATTATAGAAAATAAAGCAAAAACAAAAGTAAAAACACTAACATATATTTAAAAAAACACCTCTTGAAGTGGGTTCTTAGCTGGCATCAAAATATTGACGTGTTAATGAGAAGATTCTAAGAAGAAATGAAGGAATAAGCTTATTTTATTTGTTTCTATTGAGGCCTAACCCAAATATCCTGTCAGGTTGGCTTCTTTACCCAGTAATTAAATCACATTATTGTACAGTGTACAGTGTTTCTAGACTGTTCTCATATATTTCTAACTCATTTGGACCAGGCAATTATTTGTTTTTTACAAATCCATATCAAGCTGGAAAGAAGCAAGGAAGATGTTGCAAGACATGAAGACAGTTTATTAGGAACTTGTAAAGAAATAGGTTTAGAAGTGAACACTGAAAAGACTAAGTAAATGATCACACAGAGAACACAGATTGGGGACGATAATTTAGTTACAGGTCATTGCAAACAACATTTCATTTCAAATGGTTAATGAGTTTAAATATTCAGGAACAATTTAATCTAGCAATAACAATATTAGATTGGAAATTAGGAAAAGAATACAGGTGGGAAATGCACGCTATTACTTGGTCGGTGAATTGTTGACATCTCACCTGATTTCAACAAATGTAAAACTCGGAATATACTAAACAATAATCTTACAGGTTCTCTATGGGTGTGAAACGTGGTCTCTTACCTTACATGACGGAAACAAGCTTAGGGTGTTTGAAAACATGGTACTTAAAAAGATATCTGGTTATTAAAGGGATCAGGCTACTGGGGAGGGGAGGAGGTTACGAGTTGCATACCATGTATTCATCACAAGACATTGTTAGATAGTCAAGTTTCAAATATTACTGTGGGCAGGGCATGCGTGAATGGGAGATTCTAGAACATTTTTAAGGGTGCTGACTGGCAAACCCAATGGGATGAGACCATTGGGAAGACCTAAACGCTGATGGGAGTATAACATTAGAATGAACCTTAAAGAGATAGGGTGTAGTGTGGTGGACTGAATAGAGCTAGCTTAAGAAAGATACAGGGTTTAATGAGGTGGAGTGGATAGAACTAGCTCATGATAGGTATAGGTGGCGTACTTTTGTAAGTGCGACAATGATCTTTGGAGTTCCTAATGCCATGTAGTAAGAATCATGTCATTTCATTATGTTACATGTTACATAATGTTCATTTTCTAAACCAAACCAATTTTTATTTTCTGTTTGCGATTTCAATATTAAAGATTTGAGGATTCGATCTGGATTCAAGATTTGAAAGGAACTTCTAAGTAAGGATTTAAGTAAAACATAATTCTAAATACATTTAATAATTTCATACAATTTTTGCCTTTTTGGACATAATTGGGAGCTATAAACTAAATATAAAAGTACAAGCCAAAGGTCCTGGGTTCAATTCCTGTGTCCAGGTGTCAATTTTAAATTTAAAGAATATAAACAGTTTGTGTTATAATTTGGTTATAGTGTTCTTATGGATTAAAGTCAGTATCACTTGCTTGGGGGTTTTAATCTTTGTGGCTCAGTCGATAACTACCTTTCGAGACGTTCATCTAAATGTCACTATTAGTTATGCGCAACAATTGACTATACATGATACAATGACTGTACATTAGAAAATGACTCGGTAAATGAAGCATTTCGTAGATGAAACAAACTATTTTTGCACCTAGGATAAAACAAAACCTCACATGATGGGGTCTCATATAGTTGGGATTCTACTGTGCTTGAATTAATTCAATTACTATCATTTTGAAGTGAAAGTTTAAAGAATAGAGCAATATATTTTAATAATGTGCTATTATATATTTTTACTATGAGTAGCTTCTGCATATATTATTGTTCTGATTTTAATTTTTTATCATAAATATATCAATCTAAAATGTCTTGTGTTTTCATTTTACCAGGAGCATTGGACGAAGCAATGATGCAAGCTCTGGAACATGACCGCACAGACTTTGTCAAACTGCTATTGGAAAATGGTGTTAGTATGAAGAAATTTCTGTCCATTCCAAGGCTAGAGGAACTCTACAACACGGTATGTTGATAATCACCTTGTGTTCTCCTATGTCTTCATGTGAGAATTGTTCAAACAAAACATTTGGAAACCCCCAAATTGATGATCACGGGCTCAAAAGCTTAAGGTGCGGCAGAAGGGAGCGCGAGTAATTTTACAGTTTTTATAGCATTACATTTTTTGGGTCAAAATAAATCCAATATTTCTCCAGTAGCAACATAGAGTTTAGTTTTCTGCACATGCTAATATCAACAGATCTTGAATATCTGTCAAGGGTGTCCTGGTCTATAGAAAAAGTTTTGACAAAATTTTAACATATTTTATGTAATACATTTCTCTTTATATTTTAACCAACACTTTAGCTAGGTCAATAGCTCGTGTGCTTACTATGCTAAGGGTCCCAGTTTCGATTCCAGGTAAAGTCAGTAATTTAACTTTAGTAAACTGTTATGTATGTCATAGTTAAAAGCTAGTTTGTAAGTAGTGTGATGATATAATCCTTGTTTTCATAAATTGCAGGTTAAAAATCCCCATTAAATTTTTTTTTTAAATAATATATTTTATGAAATAATGTTGATGTAGGTTTACTTTCTAGCTTGCAAAGTTTTTTTTAAGACTTGGAAAAAATTATACATCGAAATATTCTAAATGGTCCTCTGGGGAGGTTTCAAGGCTTTTAGTGTTGTCCTGTCAAGTGAACAAGAGGATTATTGCCAAATGAATCAATCTTGGGTTCTACAAAGAAACTTCCCCTTTCTCTTGGCTTGAGTAGGTGTTGTGGGGGTTGTCGCCCCTATATTGTAATAAACCTAAATTCATGTAACTAATGACTGGTTTCTGGCCCAGGGAATAGGTTTATGTGATTAAAAATACTATATTTGTAAACTACACACAAAACTTAAAATTGTATGTTTTTTTTTAAATCCAACCATTTTCAAAAATATGTTTTTTGAATAAATTTTAAAAATATATGCACAGAAAAAATTAATTATATAATTCACTAGCAATTTAGGTAGTAGTAGTCATAGTAAAAAAAACATTATTGGTTCATCTAGAATTTTGGTTGGCAATCAGTTATTTTTACTCTGTATTAGTACCTATGCAACCGCAAATTAAGGATTCGAGGATTTGAGGATCCCATTCCTACTTTAAACACCTTTCTCGTTCTTACCCCTTAGTTTACATGGTTAGTTACAATTCTGTTGAACATACTATAGTAAAAAGATACTGAAATGCTTCTTGATCAAAGTTAACTTCTCAATTCATGTGACTGAGTTATACTTAAATTACTTTGATCCAAACAATGACTGTATTTTAAATGTTTTGACTAATTAATGTTAACACTCTTGCTTTTAAGAGAGTTTAGCTTGCATAGAAAGGAAAATAGTTGTTATTACTTTTATAACATGGAGGAAGGTATGGGAAAAAGAGATAGGTACAAACACATTGTGTATTTTATGATGAAAATAAGAATATAGTTCTCACTTAACACTGCCATTGCTGGCTCGACAAAGTAGAGATGGTTTCCTCTTAAAGATAATTGTTAATTACTGACCAACCCTAACTTCATAAAAGATGAAACCAAATAACACAAAGGGAAGGAGAATGACAAAATACATATTGAATTACATAAAGGAACAAATATTAATATATAGTATTCTAGGTTACTTTATATTTATGGTTGATCTTGATAACCATTTTGCCACAAGGATCATCTTATTGTAATTATTGTTATTTCATTTAACAAGCTCTGGCTAATATATATGTTGTGACCAATTTGATTGCAGAAGCAAGGCCCCACCAACACCTTAGGTTATATTTTGAGGGATGTTCGACCCCATATTCCTCGAGGTTACATTTACACGCTGCACGACATTGGTTTGGTCATCAATAAACTGATGGGTGGAGCTTACAGGTTGCCTTTCCACATTTAACTATGTCTGTATGTTACTTCTGTCTTTCCTACTTTCCTCATAGAATGCTAGCATGACCTCTTGTTCAGATATTAACTTTATTCACCCAATTTATAGATAGAGTTCCCCTCTCCATTCATCCCCTAATAGCAAAATAAAGTTTCCTTTACTTCATCTATCTCTTTTATTCAAGTATTTAAAACTAGACCTTGTATTATATTTGGAAGAAGGTCCAGGAAAGATGGATATAGACATATAAAAGAAACAAACACAATATGGCTTTTACAGTGAAAGGAAGAACAAAGTTCAGCCTTTACATTGCTGCCACTGGACAAAGAAAATCGATCGTTACCACACATTCCCCCCCTAACTAGGTTTCATTCTATTGAAACTAATCAGAAGAGGGTGTGAAACGTGCAATGCAACTTTCTAAAAAAAGAGAGAGAGAGAGAGAAAGGAAAATTGTAAAGAATGATAGAACACTTAGATGGTAACATGTAAAAGGACTAACATAAAGGACAACTACAGGAAATTGACATTGGATGTGAATAATATATCTCTATAAGGAAAACAACATTTTGTTATATTTTATTATACTTGTTATATTTTATTATATTTGTACCTTATTACAAATATAACAAACTTTACCACATATAGTGAAAAGAGGTTTCCCTTAAAGATTTATGATAAGAAATAAGACTCTTCATCTTAGTAAAAGTACATGGTAGGCCCACATATAATTCATTCACGATAGGTCTTTACCTGGATGACAGTTTAAAAATCATATGTTTAGGTTTTAGGTTACCAACACTTGTAAAAGAACACTGTTTTGTTATGAATGTTAAGTTTTTTAATTACATGTTATATTTTACATTTAAAATAACTTAAACTTAAGTTTTCTCACATTATTTCATTA